>OW203731.1:9722197-9892197 GCA_934045075.1 Yponomeuta sedellus
TATTACCACCCTAGTTGTGTAATGTACTATTACCTACTTAGACGAATTGGAATTTACAATACCTAAGTACCTACCGTTAAGTATGTATGACTACTACGGTCATAGACAATTAATTATCGATAGATTTTTATCATGTGTGCCCCCATCCGTAATTGAGTAGAATTCAAATTTTGACAGAAACTTCTAGAGAATGTACACTTTCTTCGATGAAAATTTAACTTTATTAACCAGTAAATAAAGGTGGTTTCACTTTCTCATTTTCGGATTGGTTTCCGTGTTCATGTCATTACAAATTTAATTAAAAATATAATGAAATACGTCTTACAGATGAAATGTTACGGCATGATCGGTATATTTTGGTCCCCAACTTTTATTTTAGCTCTCTAACATAGCATAACAAGGCATTTTAATCAAGTTTTCACCATTTTTTCTTTACTAGAAGCGCACGGCAACTGAAGTCAACAAAACTGTCACTGACTACGCATAGGCAATACATTGCTAATGTGAGGCACGCGGGCACCGCCCACTTACGACTTCTACTCTTTTTTTATGTTCTGTGGTATTGACCCTTGTATGTCCCCACTGCTGGGGCACGGGTCTCCTGCATCGCTGGCTCTACTACACCTCGGGGACCAAGTCCGAGTTGGTAGAGGATTGTAAGACATTGGAGGGCCTTGTCACTGTCAGAAGTTATCAAACCGCCCATAAAGCCGGCTACTCACTAAGGGATGTAATATAATATATTACATCTTGTGATATAATAATTTATGGCTCGTCATACATTTAGTTTTATAGCTATAATATTATAATAGCACAGTGAGAACCGGTCTCGTACAAAATATATTACGAGCGGTAAATTATTGTATCTCTAGATGTAATATACAAGGCGTCCCAAAGTTATGGGACATGAAGGGAAAGTACTGTGGGGCGTCGATTATCCGAACTAATTGGGGGACATGGGTGTTCGGAAAATCGGTATTTTCGGATAATCGGACTACCTATATATTGATTAAGCCATACATATTTACGTACCGTAAATGAAAACCATGTTATATTTTACATTTATATCTTTAATGACAAAGAGGAAATAAACAAAAAAAGTGCAGAAAATCTTGTCTTTACTAATTACAATTAACGCTTAAAAAAATCTTTTATCTTCGTCTGTTCGGATAAGCGGTCGTTCGGTTAAGCGACGTTCGGATAATCGACGCTCTACTGTACCTTAAATATCGTAGATCGAGTATTTTGCTAAAAGAAGACTTTATATTATTTTTAAAAGTTAGTACCTATAATAACTTACTCTTCTTAAGTAATATATTATTTTAAAAGAAAGGAACTAATAATTTTAATCAAATTAAAAACATACATGAAACTGCCGTAGTCAATTAAGTGGGTATTTTTTTGTAAAATAATTAAATGCTCAAAATGTGATCCCTCTTGCCTTACCCAAATCGCGAATCTTTTAATGAGTCCGCTCCTTGTTGATTTTTTTAATAATTTTATTGTGAATTTATGAAATGATAATATCGCTACTTTTCCAACGCTGTCATCGGCAATAAATAACTTTCTTGAAATTTGACTCAAACATTTTACGTTGTTCCTTTCTTTTAAAATACTATGTTGATGATGATGATTGCTCCGACCGATTTCGGCCATGGCGACCACTTTGACCCCTAATCAGTTAAGTGGCGCTGGTGCGCTCGAAGATGGCTTATGTAGCCTATCTTCGCGGCGAAACACCGAGGACACTGAGGGCACGTGAGAATGCCCATTTTGGCCATTCTTTCGATTGGCATCATAAAAATAGGGGTGTTTTTTTTACATTTAAGTTGGTTCGATTCCCAGACCACGCAAGTCATTTTTAGAAAATCCTTGAATGCAGAATTTTTTACTTTTAAAAATAACATAATGTCTTCTTTCAGCAAAATACCCGATTTAAGGTACTTTTCCTTCATGTCATAAGTTTGGGACGCGCCGCATACACCATGGGTCCCATGCTAAGTTTCTTTCATAAACTTCACGTGGGAAAAAAGGTACCTAGGTACCTACTGGGCCGTGCAGGTTTCGAATCGCGGTTCTATCTAAGCCTCTATCTATGGTACGGTTCATGGGTTCGAATCTCGCTTCGGCCGCTTTTTTTTATAAAAACTGTTCCATTTAAGTTTACCCGTGATAAATTGGTAATATACAATATTGTGTTTACAGAATTGCCATTTATGTCAACATCAATGCTGCATGGTTTGATTCGAAAACACAAACGGAAATTGTTAACACAAAAACATTTGCTAAATTGAATGAAGCTGTTGGAGTAGTGGGGCTTCATGGTTTAGACACATTATATGCTTTCATGATTAAGAACCAATTACAAATTGTCCAGAAAATACTGAAATTAAATCAGGATAAAATTGTCACTGGGCACTTGGAAACAGCTGAGCTGAATCAACTGCCTAAAGAAGTTGAGCAAATAGTCTTGAAATCATATAAAACATTCCAGCAACTTACAGATGTAGTTGTTTTGATTGGGACGCTACAGATTCTCAGGAGGCATATTTCATACCAGCTTAATACCAGCTGCAAGTTTGACTCAGCACATTTGGAATCATCACTAAGAACTATGAATGAGTGAGTACCTACTATTTATTAATTTATTTAAAATCATTTAAAGTTTTTTGGTACCCTGTTGTAGATTGATTTTAAAATGTGCCATTTGATTTTAGATCTCTTTTGAATGAGCTAAAATATTATGCTCATAAAGAGGCCAAGCCTCAAGTTACAACAGAACTTATGCACAGTTTGGAGGATTACCTTACAAGGTGTGGGATTTACGATCCATTTGATAAGATATATGTCAAGAATGCACCCGAACTTGTCAATAATGAGATCAGTCACATTTTAGCAATCCTGTTGATATCACAACTACCTAGACTGCAGATTTGCTCCACTACAGGTTTGTGAGTGTAAGTTAAGATTGTCGCACACATAACGGCGTGGCAGTATTCCCTTTGGGATTGGCAAACCTCAAGCTGTTAAATAATTTGACGTATAGTTTTCGATCGATACCTCACCATCGTCAGAGGAGGCAGCGCTTGTGATGCAGTTGATGATGTGGTTATCTATCTGATATGTGTGAGGCAACCCTAACAAAAATGTTCAAACAATATAACTTGGTCTCAAAATTAATGTTCAACTTATTTCAGGTGATTTAATTGCTAGAAGATCAGGAGAGAATATAGATGGCTATCCTCTTCTAGTTGGGATTTACACACTACTGCATCAAGCCTGTACAAACAATCTGACCACCTTTATAGACTTCTTATGCAATTACACGAGGATTGCTTCAATTGCAAGGTAAGATGTTTTGGGTGTTCTCTCGTGGTCCCATTATTTTGTCCCGTTAACGGGTCCACGAGGGATTTTTATGTAGCCTATATACGTCCCACTGCAGGGCACAGGTCTTCTCTTAGTGAGAGAGTATGGGCTTAATTACCACGGGAATTTTAAGCACCGAGGTATTCGAACACCTCAGACACTTAGGATTCCTCACGATGTTTTCCTTGACCGTTAGCAAGTGCTATTGCTACACAAATATACATTACTTAGAAAACAAAGTCAATGGTACATGCCCACACTGGGAATAGAACCTGGGGCTCCTGCTTCAGAGTCCATTGTTCTACCCGCTTGGCAGCCACTGCTTATTAATTTTAAAGTAAGAAATTATTTAAAAATAAATGGTGTACTTGTAGGTCTGTTATATTAATTTTCTTTTTATTTTTTAGGTCTAAATCTCCAGAACTACTTTGTGATGCTGTAACTGTAGTGAGGATATTACAGTTGCTCTGTGAGACATTTAAGTACTCTTTTAATAAGCTGGAAGACAAGTTGCCTCTGGCTTTACTGACTCAGGTTACAATTAAATGAAACATTGTAATTCTTTATTTTACTCACAAGTGTAATTTACATTTCAAAGCTTTTGTATTAATGAATAATAATAATACAATGTAAGAATGTGTTGTACTTTTATTTAATACTAGCTGACCCAGCAAACTTCGTTCCGCCAACAGATATTTTTTTTTATTTTTTGTCTAAGAACCATCCTCATACTTCAAGGAATATCCTAAAAAAAGAATTTGCGAAATCGGTTCAGCTGCTCTCGAGATTTGCGCTTACCAACACATTCAGGGATTCATTTTTATATTCATTAGCAACCCTTGTATGTCCCCACTGCTGGGGCATGGGTCTCTTCCTGCATCGCAGGAAGGTTTGGCCATACTCCACCACGGGGGCCAAGTCCAGGTTGGTCATTATTATATTATAGATTATTTATCTTTCTATCTATTGGAGATAGTGAGACAATCTTGCCTCGAGGGGAGATGACTGCTCCAGACAGGGAGAAGAAGAGTAAGATAATGGCAGAATCCTTTGCCCAGCAGTGGGACACAAACAAAAGTATCTAAAAATATACATTCTTTGTGGGTCTAATCAATTATGAAATAAAATTCTGCCTTGCAAGTTCAGGATTGAACTGAGAGTTGTACTTAGGTTTAACTTTATGAACAGCGGACTGCACAGTTTCTGCTATTGGAGTTCCACTTAAACCGGCCAGAAACCTTTCAGTTTTAGATTTTTCATTTTGTTCCCGCTTGAGTCTAGCTTCTCTAAGCTTCTGTAGTTTCACTAGTTTCTCGTCTTTTCTATCTTTCTTGTAATAATTCTTGCTCTTATGTTCATAATCGCTTGCAACATATTTTTTACTGGATTGAGATCTAACTTTTGTGACATCTTGCACACTTTTGTTATTGAAGTGACAATATTGTTTGAATGCATTCAAAGGATCTAATCTTTGTTTAGCCTTCCAAGAAACTTCACCATCTTTACTATCCAATTCTCGAGGTTTGGGTTTTCCATCAGCATCTTTCAGCACTATCTTGTCGTAGGTATCTTTGATTTCACTGGAACGTGAAAATCTTGAAGCTTGTGGTAATGTTTCATACCAATTTTTCTTTCCCAGAGCTTCATTTGTGTCCTGGCCAAGATATGTCAAGTAACCAATTTTTTTCTCATATTCTTCTTTTTTCTCATTTACTTCTTTTTCATGATCTTTGTTAGTAGTCTGAACAGCATGCTCAAAATCAGAAAATAAGTTAACATGTCCAATTTTGTCTGTGTCGGGAGATTCTACTCTTTCTGGTATGTCGATAACACCACACTCCGAAAGCTTTTGCCTGCTCTTGTTTTTGAGTACCTTCAAGCGAGCTTCGCGGTCAGCATTCTCGGTCCTTAATCTCTCTTTTTTTTCTTTTTCGGCAGCCTCAGCTTCATCTTTCCTCACTCGAGCAATATTTTCTTTCGTTCTCACATGCCATCTGCAAAGCAAATAGAAAAGTTAGATTTAGCTAAAATTGGAATTCCTTTCTATGCAAATCTACGACCATATGTTACCTTTTTTTAGGAAGAATATTCATGTTTCTAGTTTTGGAAACAACTTAACACGATATGTATAGTAAGCGATCAATAAATTAATTTGATTCCATTCCATGTAATTCAATTCATTCACCTCCAAAGAGTACCTAGCTATATAACCACTATGTTGATATATTCACCTCTGCAATATTAATAATGTACTGTACTCTATGTCTGCAATAACCACTATCCCCTGATACGAGGCGAGTCGAGTGAGGCTGTTTTTTTGTTTGACATTGGCACCACAGACTACATAAAGATTGACACACAGATTAAGTTGATCATATCATGAGCCACAGACTACTTCATTCCATACCGCAGAATAAGGACTAAAGCATAGAAGGAGCCGTAAAATAAAAAGTAATTATTGAATAGCTTTCCTTGTTACTCTTACGATGATTCTTTGTGCCAGAAAGGGACAACTCGTACACTCGAAATTTTACAATCGTACTAGGTTGCATATAGAAAGTCATAGTTATATAGGGGGTCATAGACAAAAGTAGAAATCCATAAGGATGGGACATTCAACACGAAAACGTCGATATTATTTATTCCTTAACTAAACGTTTTGTAAATATAGCAGTCCATATTAATATTATATGGTATTAGCTGGCACCGCAAACGTTGGTGTGCCATATCTATTAACCCTACGATAAATTCTCAGCTCTCCGAATTCTTGTTCTCACTTACCTATATGTTGCAAATACACAAACTCATGAAAATCGGTGAACCATTAAGGAAGAGTTCGATAACATGCACAGTGAGTTTGTTACATATTTGATTTACTAAGGTTGTAACTTGTAATTGCTAAATATGGTATGTAATGTAAGTTTGTATGTATGTACAACATGACATTGAGC
Organism: Yponomeuta sedellus; assembly: GCA_934045075.1. Classification (NCBI taxonomy): domain Eukaryota; kingdom Metazoa; phylum Arthropoda; class Insecta; order Lepidoptera; family Yponomeutidae; genus Yponomeuta; species Yponomeuta sedellus. The sequence goes on from OW203731.1 coordinate 9,728,518, forward strand.
CCAGGTTAGCTGGAAAAAACTAGAGAAAACTATCTATTTGTACAAATTCAATTTGCATCCAATAAAGAAATTTTCCTCGATCAAACCATACCTAGATAGCGAGCTTTGTGCATTCAAAATTTTAGAGCGAGTATACGTAATACATCGGAATGGCGTGTGTGATATTGGGATGTAAAACCTATTCGGGAGAAGAGAAAACAAAACCACCTTTATCAGCTTCCATCGGTAAGACTCAACTTTGTGTTCTTTATAGTGGTTTTTTCCCTTGAATTTTAACTATGACCTACTGGAATTGAAACATAGCTTTGATATCATTTGAGAATAGTGTTTCAAAGTTAATAAATCATGAGTATAATAAATTCAATCGCAGTAACAAGTTTGTTGTTTATTTTAGGGCGATAGGGATGGGCATTTCCACTACCTCAGTGAAAAAGTTATCGATACTTAGTAAAGAAATTTTTTACTATTTATTGTGTTTATTCCATTATATATGTTAATTAACTTTTGAAAGCTCGATTCAGTAACGTTCTATGAAGTTACCAATTCGATTGTTGATGATTATTGATTAATATTTTTCCTGTTTGAATCTATTCATTGCATTGATATATTTATAGATTCAGCATGGTAAATTAAAAAAGTACCAAAAGGGGTTTTGATATTATTTTTATTTACAATAATTCCACCTACTTTCATAACATTTAGAACTTGTAATAAAATAGATTCATATATCTAAAATAAAATGAACTTGAATAGTTTTCACTGCATAATCTACGTGTAGCAATATAATAATAATGTAGCGAACAAAACGCATCACTTTTGTGAAAAAAGGTGTCCAGTACTGGATTTTATATCTACGGTTTGCTGTCAAATTAATAAAGAACTTCAAGGGTGTCGATCTGTCATAAATAAAATTAACGTTTGGACTAATAATGGCGATTTTTATTAAAAATTATTTATTTCAGGTTACCCAAAGATAACACAATGCAAAAAATGTAGATAGACGGCATGGCTTCACGGTCAAAATGGTATTGAACAAAATCACGTACGTTTGCAGCAGACATTTTGAAGAAGATGGCTCCATTTACAAGATTAGGTTAGGACTTTATTTTTTAACAAAGACTGTTATTTAACAAGCAATAATTTCATATAAACAAATTAATTTGTATAAGTTCTATATTGATTTATAAGTATGTTTATAAATAGCAAGAATTGTAATGTTTATATTTCCATACCCCCTTCCTAGTAGTACTAACCAAGACTATCGCTGGGAAGGACAAACATTAAATGTTTTTAAATTTTTCCTATTATTTTATTTTACGTGTTCTTCTTGCTTTTTGTAATTCCCTGTGTAATTTAAAGACACTGCCCTGGTTCCTGATACACAGGTTACCCTTCTTCAGGAACCAGGAATTTTAAACAATGTGAGTGTGACGCTGGTTTTGCAATAAATTATTTAATTAATTTCCGTAAAAACGTCTTCTAACTTTTGTCAAATAAAAAACAATCTATCACAAGTTATTGTTATACTTATTTTTCTATGAGCTGCGCTCTAAAATTTTGAATGCACAAAGCTCGCTATCTAGGTATGGTTAGATCGAGGAAAATTTCTTTATTGGATGCAAATTGAACTTGTACAAATAGATAGTTTTCTGTAGTTTTTTCCAGCTAACCTGGGCTCAATTTCATGTTGTACATACATACAAACTTACATAACATATCAGATTTAGTACTTACAAGTTACAACCTTAGTAAATCAAATATATAACAATCTCACTGTGCATGTTATCGAACTCTTCCTTAATGGGTTCACCGATTTTGATGATTTTGTGTATTTGCAACATATAGGTAAGTGAGAACAAGAATTCGGAGAGCTGAGAATTTATCGTAGGGTTAATAGATATGGCACACCAACGTTTGCGGCGCCAGCTAATACCATATAATATTAATATGGACTGCTATATTTACAGAATGTTTAGTTAAGGAATAAATAATATCAACGTTTTCGTGTTGAATGTCCCATCCTTATGGATTTCTACTTTTGTCTATGACCCCCTATATAACTATGACTTTCTATATGCAACCTAGTACGATTGTAAAATTTCGAGTGTACGAGTTGTCCCTTTCTGGCACAAAGAATCATCGTAAGAGTAATAAGGAAAGCTATTCAATAATCACTTTTTATTTTAGGGCTCCTTCTATGCTTTAGTCCTTATTCTGAGCTTTAGTCCTTATTCTGAGTTCCATACACTATAGTGCATGGTTGTACGAGTGTACGACAACAGTAGAAGAAGGTTACTCTACGAACTCTACTAGCCTCTCAGAATAAGAACTAAAGCATAGAAGGAGCGTTATAAAATGGACACCTGACACATGTTTGTCTCGTTAAATTGAAACGTCGCCAACCACGTGTTAGACAGAGAAAATATAGTAGTGTGATGTTTTATTATTCAAAACGTACTACCCTCAATTGTCAAGTTGGTTACCTTTGGTTACCATTATGCTACCGAATTAGAGATGTTTAAAAAATCACAGCTTGTAGTAGGCTGCCAAATACCTTCGATTTGGCAGTGTGTTAGACAACAGATGTTGGAGTGCGTCGTCTCCAAAATCCTTGTGTTTTTTGGGTTGTTTTAAGACAATCTGAAGTGGATTTCAGTGGATATTCGCAGTATGGAGTATACGTAATACATCGGAATGGCGTGTGTGATATTGGGATGTAAAACCCATTCGGGAGAAGAGAAAACAAAACCGCCTTCATCAGCTTCCATTGGTATGATAGTGATACTTTATGATTGGTACTTTATAGTGGTTTTTTCCCTTAAATTTTAACTATGACCTACGGGAATTGCAACATAGCTTTAATATCATTTGAGAAAAGTGTTTCAAAGTAATAAATCATGAGTATAATCAATTTAATCACAGTAACAAGTTTGTTTTTTATTTTATGGCGATAGGGATGGGCGTTTCCACTACCTCAGTGTAAAAGTTATCGATACTTAGTAAAGAAGTTTTTTTTTATTTCATGTGTTTATTCCATTATATATGTTAATTAACTTTTGAAAGCTCGATTCAGTAACGTTCTATGAAGTTACCAATTCGATTGTTGATGATTATTGATTTATATTTTTCCTGTTTGAATCTATTCATTGCATTGATATATTTATAGATTCAGCATGATAAATTAAATAACTATCAAAAGGGGTTTTGATATTATTTTTATTTACAATAATTCCACCTACTTTCATAAAATTTAGAATTTGTAATAAGATAGGTTCATATCTATATATATAAAAGAAAGTCGTGTTTGTTACTTCACTTATAACTCAAGAACGGCTGAACCGATTTAGCTAAAAATTGGCAGGGAGGTAGTTTAGAGCCAGGAGAAGGACATAGGATACTTTTTATCCCGTTCGACATCATTCCCGTGTGACTTGACATGTAACGTCAGTCACTATAAAACGTGGTATAACAAAAAAGAATCAGACTTGGAATTACAAAATTGACGTATAATGACAGCTATGTAATGACGTATGGATGACAATTTGATATTTGTAAGAAATCAATAATAAAACTATTTCTATTAAATAAATAATTAACATTATTGCCAAATTGCCCATTCGTATAAACAGTGAAGTGAACTATAAAACTAGGTATGGTTGAAAATTTAAGTTTTTAGGTGAAGTGAAGTTTAATTAATAATGCCGCGACCAAGACGATCGAATCTTTCCCGACAAAGCCGTGATGCAAGAAGAATACGAAATACTGCAAATGAAAGGACTGAAGAAGAACAAGAAATTGCACGTGAACAGCGCCGCGATAGTATGGCTCGACTTCGTGCTTCTCAATCACGAGAGCAAAGTGAAGCAGCCCGTGAAACAGCTCGGTTGGCAATGCAGAATCGTCGAGCGAACAACAGAGGTCAACAAATAGATAATTTGCGACGCATTCAAATTACCGTTAAATCTTCAAACTATTAAAGAACCAACGTGTAATATTGCAAAACACTCAGCAATGGCCAAAGTTTTAGCGGTATCGAAAATCATCATCTCGGACGAATGCACAATGGCGCATAAACGTGCATTAGAAGCACTTAACCGAACATTAAAAGATTTAAGCAATGACTCGAGATGTTTTGGAGGAGCAATGATTTTACTTTCTGGCAATTTCCGCCAAATACTGCCAGTAATTCCAAGATCTACGGCTGCCGACGAAATAAACGCTTGCCTCAAATCGTCAAATCTATGGCGCCATGTGAAGAAACTGCAACTGACAACAAACATGAGAGTTTCATTGCTTAATGATACATCTGCTGAAGATTTCTCGGAGCAATTGCTGACTATCGGTAATGGTCAAGTACCTGTCGATAAATCGAGCGGATTAATATAATTTCCAAATAATTTCTGTAATTTTCTCTCATCAAAAGACGAACTTATCAACAATTTATTTCCAGAAATTATTTCTAACTACAAAAATTATGAATGGATGAGTGAGCGAGCAATTTTAGCGGCAAAGAATAAAGATGTAGATGACCTAAACTACATAATTCAAAATAAGATCATTGGAACAATGCATTCATTCAAATCTATTGACTGCGTCACAAATGAAGATGAAGCCACCACCTATCCAATTGAATTTTTAAACTCTTTGGACGTGCCTGGCTTACCACCGCACAATTTACGCCTAAAGTTTGGCTCCGTCGTAATCATGCTTCGAAATATAAACCAACCAAAACTGTGCAACGGTACGCGTTTGGTGGTTAGAAAATTGATGAACAATGTAATTTACGCTACGATAATGATAGGAAAATTCAAAGGCGAGGAAGTTCTCATTCCGAGGATACCGATGATCCCAACCGATATGCCGTTTGAATTTAAAAGACTTCAATTTCCGATACGTCTTGCATTTGCCATGACCATCAACAAATCACAAGGCCAATCCTTAAAAGTTTGTGGTTTAAATCTAGAACATTCATGTTTTTCCCATGGTCAATTATACGTGGCATGTTCACGGGTCGGAAGACCATCTGCGTGGTTTGTTTTTGCGCCTGATAATAAAACAAAAAATGTCGTGTATCACAAGGTACTTAAATGAAGAGCTTATTGTATGTACTAAAATACAGAAATAATTATGAATGATTGATGTAGAAATTTAATTTTTTTTTTGTATTTTTTCCAATAAAAAAAAATCTGCTTATTTATTGACATTAAGGCGGAACAAAGTTCGCCGGGTCAGCTAGTATCTTATAGAAAATGAACTTGAAGAGTTTTCACTGCTGCGAACAAATCGCATCACTATTGTGAAAAAAGGTGTCTAGTACTGGATTTTATATCTACGGTTTGCTGTCAAATTAATAAAGAACTTCAAGGGTGTCGATCTTTCATAAATAAAATTAACGTTTGGACTGATTATGGCGGTTATTAATTAATAATTATTTATTTCAGGTTACCCGAAGATAGCACAATGCAACAAATGTCGATAGACGGCATGGCTTCACGGTCAAATTGGTATTGAACAAAATCACGTACGTTTTCAGCAGACATTTTGAAGAAGATGACTTAATTTAAAAACCTATTTATAGGCTAAAAATTTCACCCATGCCGGGATTCGAACCCGCAACCTCTGGCTATCCGTGCCAGTGCTCTACCAATTGAGCCAATGGGCGACTCACGGCATCAGTGAAATTTCGAACCTCTTTACACTATTCTCTGTATTATGTACAGGCAGCGACATCTGACTTAAGCAAATTGCATTACTTACAGCCCCGACTACCTACTTTGCAGTCAGGTTTAACATCGGAACGATATCACTGTACTCACATGATTATACTATTTTTATTTTTAATGCACTAACCCGTGCTAAGGACAAATTTAAAAACCTATTTAGAGGCTAAAAATTTCACCCATGCCGGGATTCGAACCCGCAACCTCTGGCTATCCGTGCCAGCGCTCTACCAATTGAGCCAATGGGCGACTCACGGCATCAGTGAAATTTCGAACCTCTTTACACTATTCTCTGTATTATGTACAGGCAGCGACATCTGACTTAAGCAAATTGCATTACTTACAGCCCCGACTACCTACTTTGCAGTTAGGTTTAACATCGGAACGATATCACTGTACTCACATGATTATACTATTTTTATTTTTAATGCACTAACCCGTGCTAAGGACAAATTTAAAAACCTATTTAGAGGCTAAAAATTTCACCCATGCCTCTAAATAGGTTTTTAAATTTGTCCTTAGCACGGGTTAGTGCATTAAAAATAAAAATAGTATAATCATGTGAGTACAGTGATATCGTGAGGTTGCGGGTTCGAATCCCGGCATGGGTGAAATTTTTAGCCTCTAAATAGGTTTTTAAATTTGTCCTTAGCACGGGTTAGTGCATTAAAAGTAAAAATAGTATAATGACTTAATTTACAAGACTAGGTTAGGACTTTATTTTTTAACAAAGACTGTCATTTAACGAGCAATAATTTCATACAAACAAATTAATTTGTATAAGTTCTCTACTGATTTATAAGTATGTTTATAAATAGCCAGAATTGTAATGTTTATATTTCCATACCCCTTACTAGTAGTACTAACCAAGACTATCGCTGGGAAGGACAAACATTAAATGTTTTTAAATTTTCCTATTATTTTATTTTACGTGTTCTTCTTTCTTTTTGTAATTACCTGTATAATTTAAAGGCACTGCCCTGGTTCCTGATACACAGGTTACCCTTCTTCAGGAACCAGGAATTTTAAACAATGTGAGTGTGACGCTGGTTGTGCAATATAAATTATTTAATTAATTTCCGTAATAACGTCTTCTAACTTTTGTCAAATAAAAAACAATCTATCACAAGTTATTGTTATTCTTCGTTTTCTATGAGCTGCGCTCTAAAATTTTGAATGCACAAAGCTCGCTATCTAGGTATGGTTAGATTGAGGAAAATTTCTTTATTGGATGCAAATTTAACTTGTACAAATAGATAGTTTTCTGCAGTTTTTTCCAGCTAACCTGGGCTCAATTTCATGTTGTACATACATACAAACTTCATAACATAACAGATTTAGTACTTACAAGTTACAACCTTAGTAAATCAAATATATAACAATCTCACTGTGCATGTTATCGAACTCTTCCTTAATGTGTTCACCGATTTTGATGAGTTTGTGTATTTGCAACATATAGGTAAGTTAGAACAAGAATTTGGAGAGCTGAGAATTTATCGTATGGTTAATAGATATTTACAGAATGTTTAGTTAAGGAATAAATAATATCGACGTTTTCGTGTTGAATGTCCCATCCTTATGGATTTCTACTTTTGTCTATGACCCCCTATATAACTATGACTTTCTATATGCAACCTAGTACGATTGTAAAATTTCGAGTGTACGAGTTGTCCCTTTCTGGCACAAAGAATCCTCGTAAGAGTAACAAGAAAAGCTATTCAATAATTACTTTTTATTTTAGGGCTCCTTCTATGCTTTAGTACTTATTCTGAGACTAGCCTAGCCACGTTTACACTCCTCCCCTTAACAATTTATTTTACACTGGCTGGCAACACCAAAATAATGGACGCAAAAGTTTTGAGAATATGATGCTCTAATTATTTACCTACTATTTGTAGGAATTCTCGTTTAGATATCATTGCGATTTGGTTGGTGGTAAATTGCTTAGTTTTGCGTACGTCGATTTGGTAGTTTAATTTTAAAGGGTGTCAATATTATTTTCCTGTGTTCCGTTATAAGGTTACCTCGTAACCATTACGAATTAAAATGGAAGCTGTGGAAGAGCTTCCAATGCACATTCCGGGCTTTGAAGGTACAAAAGATAACATAACGGACATACCGTTGCCAAACGCCGTTGAATTAGCAAAGGATTGTCTCAAAACGAATGGCGTTTCGGAGTTGCCGTCGGTGGAAGTTGGTCATGTCGCTGAAATCGACACGACGGAGCCCCCGCAGGCGGCTCACCACGGCGCCGCGACCTTGGACGAAGGCTTGCACAATCTCGGGGAAGAACTCAACTTGACTTCTCCCAAGCAAGTGGTGACTACTAAGGTAACTGCAGATAGCTCAGTGAATGACACTACCCCTGCTGATAGCGATATAGCCGGTATCAACGAGAATGTTGACATTGATTCATCGAACATGAGCGAATTTGTAGTAGATACGTCAGTCAGTGCCATAGAAAGCACAGTTATTGAAAGTGAAGGTGACGGAAGTGTGGGTTTGGATTCAACTGGTGAGAATGTAAAATTTGAAACTGAAGTTCTTGTAGAACAAGAAGAGACTGTTATTTCAACTACTAATGATTGTAATGAAACACTTAGTTTTGATAATGAAAGTGACAATAAAATTCTCAGTGAGCTAGATGGGCATAGCTTAGACCTCAGTGAAGCACTTGGAACACCTGATATGCATGACGGTTCTGAAAACAATAACTCTAGTGTGAGGCAAGAGGTGTTTAATAAAGAAGAGTTGCTGGACATATTGGAAGGAAATGAGCCAGAAAAATCGGATATAGAGCGAAGTAGAGATGTAGAGCGAGCCCTCCAGCAGCTTACAAAGTTAAAGAGAAAAAAAGTAACTAGTAAAGCAGTCGCTGTATCTGGAAAACAAAAAAAAAATGAAAAACAGACAATCAGTAAGGTTGTAAAACAACCTGTGTCGGAAAAACAACCTGAAAAGAGTAAGCCTAAAGAAGAAAATATTGTGAAGGCATTAGTGGAAGATTGGGAAGATGAGGAAACTGAGGACGATCCTTCCAAGACGTTGCTGCAGGACAGTGAGCAGATGCTGCAGGCATCTGAGGAGCTTGTGGAACAGCAACAGGACTTGACAGTGGAGGACAAAAAACCACCAGTTGATACCAACCTAAGTGATGACCAGTCTCTTAAGTCATCAGAAGAAGGTCCACAAAGAAGATTGGGGAGAGTAATAAAGAAAAAGGTAATTTTTGATCCAGACAACCCTGACACATTCACAAAAGGCAAAACAATAAAAAATAAAGAACCTCAGACATCAGACAAAGAAACTCCTCCAATCAAGAAAGTGAAACCAGAACAGTCTGCACTAAGATCTACTTCAAAATCTCCTGTGAACAAGACACAGTGGAAGAAACCCACATCCAAGAAGAGCACACAGCACAAAAGACTAACAGAAGTTGATAAATTGCTAATGGATGAAGGAGCTGTCAACATGATATACCAGCTTACACCCGAGGCTCCCAAAGGGCGAAAAAATATGAGAACCAAGGCAGAGTTCATTAAGAAAATAAATCAAAGCTCCACACCTGATGCTAAAGAAATGAAGTTTAGAGAGAGGAAGAAAGAAATGCCAAAAGAAGAAACAGAGGGCAAGAAATGTTTGAAGACATCCTTGAGTGGGTCTGTAAAGTCTGTGTCAGTTGGTGAAGAGTTTGAGAACACAAGTGCAGATGATTCTATAATATATCGACGGCACTCATCAAGCTCATACTCAAGCACATGCATGAGTCCACGGCGCCTCAGTGATGTGGAGGCGAGCTCCATGCAAACTGTGGCGCAGGCTCTACAGCAGACTGTCGAGAGCATCACAGCCATGGACTGCGAGCCAAGTGAGAATGGACAGCTTGATAATAAAGCCATCTTCATGGCCAATGTCTCAGATAGTCCTACCACAGATACCATCAAGAAAAAAGACTGCTTGGCACTGAAAGAAAAGCTCAATACAAAACTGTCCAATGCACTGAACAAGCGGAAACGTGAAATGAAGACTGAAAAACCTATGAAACAGAAGAAATTGACTCCAAAGCTAGACAAAAGCAAAGAACTTAAAGAGACTCCAGTAATGTATAATTTTAAGATTTTAGCCGTGTCATTCAATGGCCGGGTGGCTGAAATTTGTATCGAAAAATCAAGATCCTCAAATAATTTGTGTGGATTAGAGGTATGATCATACTTAACAAGCTTTTCTGCTCATTCTATGTCATTTCACTTACACTATGTTCTTTTTTTAGGCAATTTTAGAACTGAAGCAAGCTTTGGACCACATTAATGATCGGAAAGAAACTTCAATAACATTGTTGTCTTCTGAAACTCTATCTCTTTGCTCTAAATTAGACCTAAAACCTCTCCTGGAAACCAATATAGAAAAGAAAATCAGCCATGCTTTGGAAATCACTTCTGCAATAAGGTTTGTTATTAAGAAGCCCATTACATTATGCCTGTACTTAACTGCTAAAAGCAAAATGTGAAGTTTGTGACCTATTGATGTTAATATATTTTTTATTAATAGTAAGTTTTTGCCTGCTCTTGTTAACCCTTTACCAGGCAGCAGTATAATGGTTACCCTTATATACCAATGAAAAAATTATACTAGCTCTTTCCGTTAAAAGGTTAAACGATAGACTTTAATTAATATGATTTACTTATCAAAGGGAGGATTCAAGTTAAGCATATACAATACTCATTATATTTTGTGACTCGTATACCTAATGTTGATGAATGTAACTTTTTAAACTTTATTGAGTGTATATGTCTTTCGATTACTGCTGTCATACCTACCGAAAAGATTAAAGTGTTATGGAATTTTAACATGTGATGAAATACCTACGCGAAAAAGTTGCACCTGTGTTGTCCACAGGTCGTTACTTTCGTGCCTAGATGAGCACAGGAAGGTATTGGCGTGTGGCGTGGAGGGTGCCTGCGAAGGACTGGCGCTGGGCGTTTTGGCGCTGTGTGACGTGGCCGCAGCATCGGAGTCTGCTAGCTTCGCCCTCGCTGCGTCGCGTGACGCGCCGCCTATCCCCGGCGTGGTAGCTCTCACTTCGCCCTCCAGTCGCCTTTCGCGTACTTTGGTAAACATCAATTTTTTAAGTTTTTTTTCCTGGGTACAGTGCTGTATACTTACTGCTGTATGAATACATAAAATAAATAAATACCCACCAATAGAAGTATCCAAAGGATCGCAAAGGAACTAAAACTAAGCAATCGAAGCGATGTTTTATACATTTCGCTTGTGCCTGAAAATACGGATCTCAATTGTAGCACTGCTATGAACTTACGCTCAACGCTATAAAAATGCTGAAAGTTTCACCCTATATTACGCCCTGACATTTTTTATTTTAATTATCTAAAAAAAGTTAGGATTAAATAAATCTGATTAAGCATGCCCTTGTGCATTTACATAACTTGTGCAGTAAAGAATGAATACGTCGTTTTGATTTCCCAGCAAATTTAATGGATAAAATAATTTGTTTTGATGTCGAGTTTGAGTAGCTTGCGTTAGTATAACAACATCACTAAGGATAAATCATACGTATTACAGGTGAACGAGCTGGTGATATGCGCGCGCCGCCTATCGAGTCGCGAGGCGCTAGAGCGCGGACTGGTGACGCTAACGCTGTGGCCGGCAGGCTTCGGCGATCAGTTGCGCGCCTGGGTCGGAGATATGGCTGCACAACCTTTGCAGGTAACGTACTGCTCCACGTGACTTCTTCTGTATTTATCTCTGAGTGCTTAGTGCGAGTTTTTTAACTACTTGATCGCGTTAACGTAAACTCATTTCTATAACATCGAGGAAGCGCCACCTAGTGACAAGTATGGAAATTAAAATTGCTGAGTGCGAGTTGTAATAGTTTATGTTGAGAAGTGAACACGTTTACCAGCCAAAACACGAATAAACGCGAGTGCGAGTTGTACTGTGACAGCGTTTTGCCAGTTCGAACGGTTAACTTACTCATACTCACTACTCAATGCTCGATTAACGCGGTAGTAAAGTTATTCGATTGGATCTGTCAAACTCGCACTAAGCACTCTGGATTCTCAAACACTAAGCGTTTGCTGGAACGCAGGCGAATCACTGCTATGCAGCGCAAATTTTGTAAAGCATGGAACGTCATTGAGCTACGTACGCTGCGGCACAGGCACGTGATACGCAGACCTGTGTCTGCCCCATAGATAAGTATATTTACTGACGTATAGATGACAGTCTCGCGATTTCGATACAGTGCTGCCATCTAGTTTCTAACCTCATAACTAGGTATTATCGCACCGTACATGGTACAATGCGTTTATGAAGGTTTTAAAGTTTGTTTCAATGAAAAGGGACTAATGCACGGAAAATGATATATAAAATCGAAAACTCCAAAACTTTAAGCCCTTAGTAGCCTTTTTCACTGAATGAAACAAATTTTTGTTTAGGAACCCAACTTTACCCACCAACCGGAAAAGAAGTAGGTACTTGCAATTGAGTAATAAAACTGTATAATAGTTTAACAAAATTAAACATTTATTTTAATACCAGACTCTGACTCGCTTCTTAGTTTTATTTTATAGGTAGGTTCTCACAAAAGTACCACAAAAGGATCACAAAGAGTCACTGTCTCAAAACACAAAAACACTTTTGTCGAATCAATTTCTCACATCAAGCCACATTTTATGAGTCACTTTCTCAAACTTAGGAATCAATTCGAAGCTGGAAAACCACAAATATTATAAAAAAATTAAGCATCAAAAACTTTTTCTCGAAACGAAACCCGTTGAAGAAAAGTTGTGCCATAAAAAATATTGTATCGCTAGTTTTGACTGCAATTAGCCATCTTCTTGGGAAATTAGATTGTAAGAATAATATCTAAATTAATCTAAATAATACTCTCTAAATTGTCGCATGTTTATTAGATTTACTTTATTAGAAATGAGGTTGTTTTGTGAAGTCTTAGTTTATTTATATACTGTTTATTTGAAGAATGTTTAAAAATTGGTGAGCAAAATTTTGCCATAACTTGCAATCAGTTAGTTTTACGGGCAATACTGAGTAAACATAGCTCATAATAGTCCGGTGTTGGGGGATAGGTGGCGCTATCGACTGAAACTTATTTTAAAAACCTATTTAGAGGCTAAAAATTCCACCCATGCCGGGATTCGAACCTGCGATCTCTGGCTATCCGTGCCAGCGCTCTTTCTAACTGAGCCAATGGGCGACTCACCGGCATCAGTGAAATTTCGAACGTCTTTACACTATTCTCTGTATTACGTACAGGCAGCGACATCTGGCTGATTGCATTACTTACAGCCCCGAGTACCTACACTTTGCAGTTAGGTTTTACATCGGAATGATATCGCTGTACCCACATGATTATACTATTTTTATTTTTAATGCACTAATCCGTGCTAAGGACAATTTTAAAAACCTATTTAAAATATAATTCCGATGTAAAAACCTAACTGCAAAGTACTCGGGGCTGTAAGTAATGCAATCTACTTCAGCCAGATGTCGCTGCCTGTACGTAATACAGAGAATAGTGTAAAGAGGTTTGAAATTTCAGTGATGCCGGTGAGTCGCCCATTAGCTCAGTAGGAAAGAGCGCTGGCACGGATAGCCAGAGGTCGCGGGTACGAATCCCGGCATGGGTGGATTTTTTTGCCTCTAAATAGGTTATTAAAATTGTCCTTAGCACGGGTTAGTGCATTAAAAATAAAAATAGTATAATGAAACTTATTTGTAAGACAACATAGCATGGTCTGCCCTGCTCTGCGTCTCGTTGTAGTACCGGCACAGATTTTTGCGCGACGCGTGCACGTCGGCGTGTTTACTAACAATTTTCTTTCGTCCCAAATTGATTGTAGAAAATTGCATCCTTCCTTGCGAATTTCTTCACATAATTATAATGTTGTGCACATAATCAAATTGGATTCTAACTAACCGAAAGTAGTTTTAAATTTTTATCTGATAAATCCCTCGAGAGGATAAATTCCCCATGAGTAGAACGATTTTTTAGGTAGTCACTTTGCCAAATACTTTTTCTACACTTTGAAAAACTGTAAAGCAGCAATAACTCGCCAATTTCATAATCAGACTCTGCTCATGTTTTCGTCAAACGTATATTCCTTCTACAGTCTATTTATTCTTACTTGTCCAATTTAGTAAACAAGATTCTACCCGTAAACTGTAACTTTTTAGTCCAAAATTGCCATATTTCCATGAATGAAGTAACTTGGAACACTCTATTTTATAAACATAGTTCATGATAGTTCATGAATTTGCGAGAAAATGTCTAGTTTAGGCATCTAATCTCAATTTTAAGGTTAGAATCTTGTTTACTAAATTGGACAAGTAAGAATAAATAGACTGTACTACCCAAGTAACATTTTGTAGGGACCGAGGTTTTGAGAAATGCCTCTTAGTTCTAGAATGGTAATTCTCTGGTTACAGATTTTACCTCAGGTCATAATTTGTTTTTATAAAATGCAAAGAGCTCTTAGGACGCTACAGTAATTTGAAAAACTAAATGAACTTCCACAGGCTTCCACCACAATGTAAAGCAAGGCTACTTGGTTTTACAGACTTCCTATGCAAGGTCCTTTCAGAACCATATTTTACTAAGGCTTTTAAGCATAATTTAAAACCTTCACAGGGCTTTTAGGGTTTTTCTCTTACCACTCAGTCTTTTTTGTTAGTACTAAGACTAATTTGAAATTTCATTTACCTTTTGACATTCTGCAAGATAGGTTCTAGTCCAAAAACGCCTTTTGGGCATTCACTATTATTTTTGTATTTTTGCCAAACAAATTCGCAACCTTGTGGGCTTCGCGTGTGCTTTACCAAAACTTTGTTTATTCACGAAAATATACAGGATGTCCTGGCGCAAGATGGTCAGCAGTGGCAATTTTAAACGAAAAGTAAAACACAATACTGAAATTTGTATGCTGCCATCGCAAAGTTTCTATTGGTTTCTGAGAATTAGAAAATTAATTCTAGTTAACTTTTGCTAAAAACGACCGTTTCTAGGCATTTTTAATTGAGTACATTTTCAATAATTATTCTGGTTTGTACCTACGTAATGTTTTTTTTTCTGAAGTGGCAGCACTTTCGCAGATGTTAAAGCCTTAACGTTATTTCAATAAATATAGTTAATATAGACTCAGGTCGACTCAGGTGCGTTGGCGACTAGATACCTGCTCCCTAAGAAAATTAACTTTAATTCTAGCCGGCAGGTATAATTCTTTAAAAACCTATTTAGAGGCTAAAAATTTCACCCATGCCGGGATTCGAACCCGCAACCCTTGCCTATCGGTACCAGCGCTCTACCAATTGAGCCAATGGGCGACTCACGGCATCAGTGAAATTTCGAACCTCTTTACAATATTCTCTGTATTACGTACAGGCAGCGACATCTGACTTAAGCAAATTGCATTACTTACAGCCCCGACTACCTACTTTGCAGTTAGGTTTAACATCGGAACGATATCACTGTACCCACATGATTACACTATTTTTATTTTTAATGCACTAACCCGTGCTAAGGAACAAATTTAAAAACCTATTTAGAGGCTAAAAATTTCACCCATGCCTGGGGAGCGGATAGAGTGGAGTCAGTAAAATAGCTTGAATTTGAGGATGTCCGTAAAATGTATATCATCCAATCACATAAAAATTTGTTTTAACAATCGACTCGTTTAAAATCGTTGATGCCAACATAACGGCATAGGGACTAAGTATTTTCTTGACCGCAGTCTACCGTATCTTCCTCCTTATGTTTTTATCTAAAGGTACCCACAAGAACTGTGCCTACTTAATTAAGTTTTGTTTAACTTAACTAGTTTAATTAACATGGCATAAACATTAAGACGGAGGTTCTCACCCTTTTAAAATGAATGCGATTCGTAAGTGAACGTATTCACTAAATCACTTTTTTTGGTCTGATTTTGCCAAGCGCTCTTGAATGAATATGCCGCAAAAAGTTTTTTCATTGCGCAATCTGCCTTATCACAGACTAACAAGCCCTTACACAGGGCCAGTTTGAATAAACAAAAACCAAATAAGCCAGGCTCTTACCAGAAAGTCCTGATTTAGCCCTTTAATATACCGGTTGCTCCCTTTGAGAGTCCTATTAAGCATTTTTACGTCCAAAAAGACTTGGACCAGGGCTTATTTGTTCTAAATTAGTTAATTCCAAAACTTCTAGGTTCTAGAACTAAGTGAGCCATTTTTTGCTAATTGAAATCATATTTTTTTATGAAATAATTACATTTACTAATTAAAACAAAGCTTGAATTACCTTTTGGTGCTAAACATTTGCATTTGGAAAATAGTTCCAATCATTTCACTTTTTTTCGCATATAATTTAAAAATAATATCAATAATTTTTAATACCTAAATCCTATAAAACAATGTATTTTAGAGGGCCTATGAATTTTACAGAGGTATTGTACCTTATTTCATCAATAAACTAACAGTCCCAATGAAACTGACAAACCCAACAAGCAATAAAGGCATCCAATTATCTCTAACAAATTGTCTACGAAATATTACATCATCCATTTTATTATCGCATGTCAGAAAAACATAATACTATTCAAACAAGAACTAATTGAATGAGCAAAGCTAAATATAACTTTACCAATCCTAAGAACACCTACTTTGTATTTTCGTAATCTTTTACCCGGCTCACAAGGCTATTTCAATTCCAAATCCGAGCTAATTCAAGAGTTGCACACAATTTCTGAACAGGTTAAATTTAGTTTTTGGGATTTGCTATTTGCTCCTGAACACTAGCTCCTGACAACGCTGTTCGGAGGTTCTGTAGGTCGGGCCCTTTTGGGCTACAGAACCAATTCAGGAGGTTCATTTAACGTTGTTGTGGCTAGTTTCCCAGAACCTTGCGTTATCCTAGAAAGGTTTTAGAACCTGCTCAAAACCTTTTGAGAACCTAAAATGTTACTTGGGTAGCTAGGAAGCAAATAGTTGCGTCGCAGCAGCGGAGGGATGTCTGCCTCAACTGCCCTGCCCTGTACTGAATTTTGCTGTGCCGTACTGCGTCGCCTACATCAGCATACGCTTAGCCTAACAGTTTTGGTTTTTGTATGCACTTTGGCCAATTGATAGCTGTTAACACATTGTTCATTTACGAGAATGTAGACCCCCTTGTGGGTTTGGGTGGCTGCACGCACAGTAAGTAGTAAGGACACTTGACTCACCTTGGTTTGTTAAATAAAAATGTGGGCAGTTAAATTATGAATTTATTATATGGGTATAGTGGGTAGTTCTGGTCCAATCCACAAAATGGTTTTCAAGAAATTGGTTTATTCTTTCTACCCACACTCTACGTATTTCTACCTACACCGTTAGTTGCTAAAATTGTGTACTGGTTGATATGATTTGGTGTTCTGCCACAATATTTCAATAATAGTCCTCATTGCTATCGTCTTCGCCGACTTTCTGACAGTATGCCTTTCTGCCCTTACCCTGGTGGAGCAGCTCAGTTATGTTGGTGTAAGCGACGCCGCCGCCGTGCACACAGATGTGGTGCTTAGGGCACAGGCAGGATTGATACAGCGAATGCAGATCGTAATGGAAATTGCCACAGAATTCTCCAGAATTACATATCGGGAGGTTCTGACATTTATAAATATGTATCCGCCTGTCGTTATTTGTAGTGTCCAGTGTCCAATAGTTTGGCTCGTTGCATCGGCAATTAAAGGTAATCTTTGGAGGTACCAGTTGAATATTTTGGTGATGTAGCTCTTCAAGTTTGTCTGGATCTAACTGTTCGTAGTTTTCCGATGACTTGACAATAGTGATTGATGCTGCTCCAAACGAACATTGTGGCCATTTAGCCACTGGTTGACAGAACTGGAAGTGAAAATCTGATTTGGTTTCGTTTCTTGGACGAAAGCATTTGTATCAGGTGGGTTCTTTGACAATGCGCCTATTTACTCTAGTTACGTATAGGATCCAACAATAATAAAAATGGATAACTCTTTATTGTACACAAAAAGTGCACATTGTTTTTTTTGTATAATTTCACACTGTATGCAACTGGCGCAGTTTAATCGACGTTCATGGGTGCCGCCAGGATTGTTTTAGTAGTGGTGATGGAAGGTGGAAGGTGGTGGTGATGGAAGCTGCAGTCTCTAAGTGTCACACTGGATTCGTAAAATATATTTTAAACAAGTTGTGCTGGCAAACCCTGTTCAGGAAAAAAAAGAGAGAGAGGAGATACTGAATTTATTAACACGGTGATGATGGACAGCAACGTCCGTCAAGCACCCCTGGAATATGTTTATTCCACATCATAACTCATCTTTACGATTGCAACACGCAACGCGGACTTAATAATAATTAAAGATGTCGTTGGTATATCCGGTAAATTGTTGGTATATTCGGCAAATTGCTTCGGGTTCACAATTTCAAAGGGGATCAACTCGCCTTGAAGTGTGCGCGATTGTTGAGCTCGATAGTGTGGTGATCGAGCTGGGCGGCGCCGGGGCAGCGCTGGCGGCGCCCGCAGCGGCACAGGCGCACCAGCGCAGCGGGCTGCCAGTACCGCCGCAGCAGCACCGAGCACGCCCGCCGCCCGCTGCATTCGGGCAGTCCGCGCTCGCTCTCTTCCTGCCGTTGCAAAAACTATACGAGTGAACAAACTTGTGCAGACCCAGATCTTACCTCAACTTTGTGCGTGCAAACTCGGGACGGGAGATAATTATGACATATCGGGCCACGTGAGGTATAAAGTTAATCTCACTGCCTCATAATCATGCTCCGTATGAAACCTGCGTATGAGCGAGACAAACGGCACGGGATCGCGGATTTGCGGTCTCGTAGTTTGTTTGGCTAACATCGGATGCATTTGGTAAGCCGTATGAGCGGGATATAAAGCGGGAATTAAGTGTGTCAGTTTTTAATTCTATCTCTAATTTATTTCCGCAAATTCGTTTGTATGAAATTTTATAATAGACAAAAGAACGTAATTTATGCAACTGGTAGGTGAATAGACCATAGCACCTAGGTTGTCGCTGGCATTAATTGTTGGGGTAGCACTTGCACACGAAAATGTAAGGCATACTTACTAGTCCATAGTAGTATACAGTTGTTTCTTCAGTTTTATTGCTCGCGCGCACTATTGAGGTAGCACATACACACAGTAGTAATTTTAATGGCCACATAGTAATCACTACTACGTGGAATTGACTAGCGGTCGATTTCGATTACCAGAGTCAGTTTATAGGTCGTAACCCAAATCGATAAGATAACCTTGTACCTATTTGCAGAACTGTCTTTGTACTAGTTTAGGTCATTAGTTCACGGACCGTTTTTTAACAGACTTTAAAATAGGAGGCGGTTCTCAATTCGACGCGTATTTTTATTTCATTGAGTGATGTTGTTTGCAGGGCCTTTTGTTGAAAAAGACGCTGCTGAGGGAGAATGTCGCCTATTCGAAGAGGACATTCCAAGCCATGCTGGCGACTGAGCAAGACCAACTGACCGCCTACTGGAGCTCGGTGGAGGGGCAAGAAAGTTTACAAGCGCACCTCAATGCCGCTTAATATCTGGCTAATATAGTGACACAGTATAAGAATGGTCGAACTCTGCTTGTACTGTTGACATACCAGCATGTGCAATGTTCGTAACCCCTCTCTGTGGCTTTCCACTAGTGCCAAAGCCGATAGATTGTCGACGAATGATTGAAAGCATCTTTTCAAGACTATATGTGCTCTTTGTTTACATGAAGTTTGGAAATTTAGATAATATGTGAAATGTATGTACAGTCAAAAGGGTTTATAGAGAAATAAACATTAAAAGTAATGTGTATGTAACTGCAATGTTATATTATTTGCAAATACGCATAATGTATAGTGCAGCATTCATAGACCCTCACAGTTTTATGATTTTTTTTCATTTAGCATTATATGAAGTATATTATTAGAGGCAATGTTTGTTGGTAAATTGATAATGATGGACCATATTTTAGTTAGTGATTCAAAGATTAAGAGTGGAATGGTATCTGAATTGAGAATTCCTGAGTAAATACTTAAGCATTTGTCAGGCTTCTATTTATATAGTGAGACAAAACAATACATAATTATTTACTTCACCAAATTCTCAATACAGAAACTGGTGCTTAGAGTAAAGTAACTAAGTTATAGGTTTAGATAGACATGTATTTTATGTTATATCCTAATTGTGTTATTTATAAAAACAAGATTCCTTAAAAAACTCCTCGAATGAAGTGTAAAATGATCTTTCTCTTTATCCAAGACATGTTAAGCTGCATTTGAGGATTGTCTTAGAGGAATCTGCGTTTTTATAACGCAAATTTTGTTATATAAATAATGGTGTTATTTATATAACACCATTAAGTTTATTGTATTTGTTTAGATATTTATGAATGAGTTTATTATCAGCCAAAGTTATGTTTGTATGGAACTGTAGTTATTTTTTGAGTAAAAGCTCACCATCAACAAATAATACAAATGAAATGTAGATGTATTTTACTTTGTTACTGACCATAAAAATTAATGACTTTCAAGAGATAGCAGTAACTACAAACATTTTGTTTTGTTCATATTAATATTAAGATTAAATTGATTAAGAATAGGTATTAAACCTAGCTTTAGGTATGGCTAAATGTTTGTTTCTAAACAAGAAAGTGCCTTCTATTACACGATTAATCCACAACAATTTTATGTAAAATGTTAATATGTAGAAGAAAACACCAAACCCATTCATTAGGTTATCATCACATGCCCCACATCTATTCTATTTTCTATTTTTACACTTCTAATAATTTAAATACCTAAGCAATCTTAATGAATATTACTATTTGTTGTATTATATTTGAAGTATCTCTATTTTATACGAATAACTTTTTCATTACCTACCTTATGTCAGACTTACAAGTAAAGGGTTTGCTTGTTTAGACCCAAATTAGAATTTGCTATTTATTCGCTGTTTAATAGAATGTTCCATCTTAGTAGCACCTATCAAAAGTTTGCTTTAGAGCTATAGATTTTTGCATAATTCTAATACAATCCCATTGTTCAAAGTATATTTTGTATTAATTTGTGGGTATAAGAATTATTTAGAAATTTGTTATGTTTTATTGAGAAGGTCTTATCATCTCGATATTAATATCTACTATTTTAACATCATTCTCTAGAAAAATCTAATGTGTGGAAGATATAAAAATAAAAAGTTCTTTTATTTATTACAATGATAATGCATATTCTTAGGGCAAATTGTCATATCTCACTTTGTGAAATAAATACATAAGTGTCTCATATTGTAGTCTAATTCTGCAGATGTGACTAACATTTTTAAGTTGTTATAATTTGAGATGGGGCAACAAGGAGAGAGTGCTACTTTGAAATAAGACTGAAAAGTACAGCGAAAACTTTAACTGTATTCCGTATTTCGAAAAAAAAAAATCTGCAAGAGAAATTAAAATGAATCGCTGAATGTGTTGGTAATCGCAAATGTAGAGAGCAGCTGAACCGATTTCGCTAATTCTTTTTTTAGAATATTCCTTGAAGTACGAGGATGGTTCTTACGAAGAGAAAAATAAAAAGTAAATTAAAGAACCGACTGTTAGGCGGTACGAAGTTCGCTGGGTCAGCTATAATATAAAAATGAATCGCTAAATGTGTTGGTAAGCGCAAATCTCGAGAGCAGCTGAACCGATTGCGCTAATTCCTTTTTTAGAATATTACTTGAAGTACGAGGATGATTCTTACGGAGTTATAATTAATTTTTATTTCAGACTAGCTGACCCAGCGAACTTCGTACCACCTAACAGTCGATTCTTTAATTTTTTCTCCGTAAGAACCTACGAGGATGGCCTCGTACTTCAAGGAATATTCTAAAAAAAAGAATTATCTAAATTGATTCAGATGCTCTCGAGATCTGCGCTTACCAACACATTCAGCGATTCATTTTTATATTATTGATACATGGCATCCCGTGTTGTGTATGTACATCATTGTTAGCAAAAATAGTACCTACCTTGAATATACAGACACATAAAAAAAATTAAATGAAAACTAAAAACCGACTGCTAAGTCATAATATGACCTTTAAAAACTTCACAGCATTAACAGAGAAATAATTTAAACTAATATTACCTTAAAAGTTTTTACGGTTTTACTTTCTTAATTTTTTTTTGTGAATATCATTACGCCTCCGCTAATACGTGTTTTTCGAAAGCAAATGCACGAGTCTTGCTCAATTTTATAGGGACAATCTAATCTTTCCGCAAACGCTGTTGGGGTGGCTGGCACGAACCCAAGGGACGCACATCTTTTATGCTTCTTGTAAAAACAATCCACTGTTGCTTTTGTGAACACCCTGGTGCGCTACAGAAGCAAGACATTAAAAAAAAACATTAAAATGCCATTGTGATGCCCATTTGTTTCGCTCGCACTTAAAGATGTTAATTGCGTTTAATAATATTAGTATGCTTTTGATAAATGCATTCAGAAGGTTTGATTGAGAATAAAATTGCGGAAATGGAGACATATTTTTGTCATCCTGAACCTCATCATCTACCTAACAGACTTCAAAAAAAGGAGGAGGTTATCAATTCGACGCGTATATTTTTATACAGGGCGTCCCAAAGTTATGGGCCATGAAGGGAAAGTACCTTAAATATCGTAGATAGGGTATTTTGCTGAAAGAAGACTTAATGTTATTTTTAAAAGTTAGTAATTCTGCATTGAAAGATTTTCTAAAAATTACTTGCCTTGTTTGGGAATCGAACAGACTTAAATGTAAAAAAAACGTCCCTACTTTTATGATGCCAATCGAAAGAATGGCCAAAAAATAATAACTCTACTTAACCCTTAACCAAATACTGGTAAATTATTTCCCACTTGGTACCAAGTTACAAATAATATTCTATTTCTTTACTGGTAACTCTAATCAATACCATCTCAGAAACAAAATAATCCTACTATTTAAAAACCTATTTAGAGGCTCAATCGGTAGAGCGCTGGCACGCATAGCCAGAGGTTGCGGGTTCGAATCCCGGCATGGGTGAGATTTTTAGCCTCTAAATAGGTTTTTAAATTTGTTCCTT
This sequence comes from Yponomeuta sedellus, assembly GCA_934045075.1. Lineage (NCBI taxonomy): Eukaryota > Metazoa > Arthropoda > Insecta > Lepidoptera > Yponomeutidae > Yponomeuta > Yponomeuta sedellus. The sequence goes on from OW203731.1 coordinate 9,751,345, forward strand.
AGCACGGGTTAGTGCATTAAAAATAAAAATAGTATAATCCTACTATTTTTTTTAATTTTATTAATGGCAACACTTTGTACGAAACCCCGAACTGTCATCGTAGGTCACTTGACCTTTGAAAGATTTTTTTTCTTCAGAAACTTTTGAAAACTCACAACAGAACCGGCTTTTTCACTTGAAAAAGCCGGTTCTGTTGTGAGTTTTCAAAAGTTTTTGAAGAAAAAAAATCTGCTAAGCGCATAAACACAATATGCTTGTATACTAGACTTGTTTTCTGAATGCTTTTTACGGTTATTTCCTTGGTAGCATTCATATTTATTGTATTTTCTTAGGCTTACTTTCAGTGGGAAATAATTTCCCACTGTCTGTTCCTGCACTGAAAAAAATACGAGTCTCTATATATAAAGAATAATTTTGGTCTATTACCCACTGTACCTACAATGTATAAAGGTATAGGCATTTTGAGTCCACCTAACACGAAGTTAGCGAGTAAGTCACCTAATGAACTTTCTCGAGATTTGTGATTGCGTTTATAGTAATCTCTGACTTGATATCTTTTGGCTAAGTGAGTTGGTTACAATTTTTATCGATTTTTGTGAATAAAGATACGCCAATGGGGATTTACGGACAAAAAGTTCACAAATCCCCATCAATGGGGATTAGTGGAACAACCCAATATTTCGTGCTGCCTAAACTACCAAATTATTGTGCTCTCTAAGCAACAATAAGCCTAAAAATTGTAAGCGACTCATTCTGCGAAAATATCAACTAAGAGATCATTGACTTATTCTCTAACAATTTCGTGTTAGTTGATATTACTATTATATTTAATTTAAGTTCATTTTGTATCAAAACATTGTTCCTTATGCTGTTATTTCATTTTATAGCTTTATTCACTCACATTTTTAACATTAAAAAAAACAAGCAAAGCAGGAGCAACTAACATGTATAAAATTTGAAGTAAAAATGTGTCAAAAGTTGAGAGCTGTGCCGGATAGTGGGAAATAATTTCCCACTTGATTAAAATTTGCTTTGCTATTACGGATAATGGGAAATAATTTCCTCCATTTCCCCCCACTTTATCAAAAAAAGGGTATTTTTTTTCGAAATCTACAGACCCAACTTACCCAAAAACCATGCCGTTTTAAAATTTCTCAAAAAAAAAAAAAATATTAAGGGTATACATAGTATTTTAAAAGAAAGTAACAGCGTGAAATTAATCATTTTAATCAAATTAAAAACATACATGAAACTGCCTTAGTCAAAAAGTGGGTATTTTTTTGTAAATTAATTAATTAAATGCTCAAAATGTGATCCCTCTTGTCTTACGCCAATCGCCAATCTTTTAATGAGTCCGCCGCCTGTTGATTTATTTTCAACTTAATCGACTTTGGCAGTTTCATGTACGTAGTGTAGAACGCCCTCCGACCAGGTGGGATGACGATCTGCGAAAAACTGCTGGCAGATGCTGGTTGTGGAAAGCTGAAGACAGGGCGCCATTAGGGGAGGGCTATGTCCAGCAGGGGACTACATATTATAGCCTGAAGAAGAAGAAGAAGTACTGAAAGCGCCTGTTAAAAGTATAAAAGCAAAAGGTTATTATCTTGTAACTTGTGTTTAGGTACATATCGAAAGGCTCTGCTACTCGTTGCTTTTATTTTTCGTTTAAGCAAACAGTATTTAATTTTTAGATATTTTTAAAATCAGTTGTATTGAAGTTGCGATTCGGACGGTGACTATGAGTAACAAAGCAAGTATAATATAATTATGCAACTTCAATACAAATTTTAATATATATAAAATTTACCTAAATACTGTTAGCTTATTAAACAAAAAACAAAAGCGACCAGCAGCAGGGCCGAGAAGTACGCAGAGAGAATAGTACCTACGCCTTTGTATCAAATACTTGTTTTGTGCAATAAAAAATAATAATAAGTATAACGTGTTTAAGTGAGGTTGTAACTTCTTTATCTGATGTGAGACAGGGCATAAAAAAGTATAATTGTTTTATTTAGTTTTATCAAGACTTGCAGAATTTTTCGATTAAAAGTAATTTGGTGGGTTTTATTATTTTTACCACATGTAAGAAAACTAAAGGCATTTTTCATAACAGAATACAATGAAATTGTGTTCTTGCGGTTAGCATAGTGTTTTTTTTTTAGTTCGTCCCGCAAGGAACCGGCTAAGGTCGTAGACCATACTGCCACGTCTTTGGTTTCTGTTCTTCATGTGAGCCTAAAGTGCTTTCACATTAACTTGACGCGTGAGAGAATTGGTAGCACTGAGATGTTTACTGTTACCATGTTAAATAAGAAATCATTCCCATTACTTGGGGAAAATAAAAGGATTGAGGGCTTGTTTTACCATCTTCCGATTAGGTCCAAAAGCTAATTCACATGTTATGTCCTTGTTACCAATTCTCTCACGCGTCAAGTTAATGTGAACGCACTGTAGAGATGTAAAAAACCGTTTTTTTTTCTGAATTTAAAAAAAACCTTGAAAACAAAAACGGTTTTTTTTCAGGGGGACATTATTTTCATAGTTTCTTCCAGCCTAGCGCAAGTAGGAACTTTGAAATTTTTGTTCGCATTTAGCCCCGTTTTAATGGCGGACATATTTTTGTCTCACTTAGGCGTGATCGTTGCAAAGACGAACCGTTTTATAAGACCGTTTTGTGTTCCGCGACGATAAGACCGTTTTACGTTTCATTCTAAAGCAGTGCCAGCGACTCTAAAGCAGTGCCAGCGTTTGTTCGTCGCGAGACCAGTCCTTAGATTGTTTGACGCGGATATGTCCTTTAGTGCTATATTAATAGAGCCTAGAACGTAATGAGATCATTGCGACGTCGTCGTCGGCTCCTTGCTCGTTCCGTTCGTTTTGGTCTGTGATACAATAAAGTAATCTTTATGTCTATGAGTATACAGTCTAATATCGTGTAAAACAACTTATTTTTTCCGATGTTTCGTGATTTCGTCTCGTTCGCACTCGTTTGACCGTCCTCTGCGCCTTGCTCGTTCGCATACAATGAAACCAGTTGCGAACGAGGACCGTTTCGAGGACCTGTTTTCGTTCCAGAAAAAACGGTTGCGTTTCGTCGTCGAAAAATCGGACAACGACCCACTCCTAGTCTCACTCTTTAATACTACTTACTCTTTCTTTGCTGTCAATGTCAAACTGAAAACCTAACAAATATGGCGGAACGCGGCACCACCGGCACATGTTAGAACGTTTTCTAGTTAAAATTTTTGTGTTTTAAGTTTGTTCAATATCTAGCTGTGTGTATCTTGTTGTACAGTGTTTAGTGATTTTCTTTTAATAATGGCATTGATCGGATGGTGTCGAACTTGTGCCATTTGTAAAATAAGATGCAGCCGGTCAAAGGGTACCAAAAGAAAGTTTATGGGTAAATTTCCTAGGGATGAAGACCGGTAAGTATTTCTGGCTACAGTTTTTGTCATCTTGCACAAGAGCAAGATCATAAATTATGTTAAATAACGTAATTAATATACTATGAGAAAAATACTCAGATGTTTCAATGTCATAGTGATGTGCCTTACACATATTCAATATCGATAAAAAAATATCTTATAAGTACCTTGGTCAGAATTACTACTCAGTGTATGACGGGTGAATTGCTGTAAGCCATAACAATGTTTCAACGATGCACTATTAGTGGCTGCATTGAATGTTGTTTTTTTTTTTTAGATGCAGACAATGGGTGAAAATTGTGGAAGATCTTATATCGTACAGCCCCATCAAAAAACTCCACCAACATAAATATGTTTGTAGAGATCATTTCCGGCCGAAAGATTTTTACAACTATTTTAAAAGGAAGCCAATTAAAGAAATGGTGAGTTGTGTTATAAACTTATAATGTAACACTTACTACATTTCATGAATAATTATGTAATAAAACACAAAATACGCCTTGCTTTACGTTGAACAATTGAATGTATTTTGCTCCGTCATTTAGAACGCAATATTATTATTACGTCTTAATACGTAAATGACATACTTTGATAAACATTTTTTTACAGGGCTGTATCTTCTCTACTTATAAATGCGCCTCCTCTTCCTGATTACTTACTAGCTGAGTTTCCTTACCACGTAGCCACGTCGCATCACTTGAAACTGGTTAGTGATTGGAATTACTAAAATATTTTTTTTTACTAATTTTTAACATAAAATATTTTTTTATAAAAATGTATTTGATAGTTACATAGTCAATTATGCAGTTATGTGGTAAACAGGAACAAACTATTTTTTTTTCGGACTATTCTTGCAATTGTTTATTTTCAGATTCAGCTATACAAAAACCTATTAGTTGTCGAGCTTCACAAAACAACTCTGGTACGTAGACTTTTCATGTATCGCTGAAGTTCTTTGTAACGAGAGTTTGTTTACTTTGATAAATTACAAAGTGTTATCATTTTCAGCACCTTGTACAGCAGCCAAAATATCAGCTGTTGCTATTGGTCCAGTAGGGTTTGACCACAATTATTGTGGCCTGGAATCTCAGCATATTTATCAGAACTATCCCGGTAAGTAGCATAGTTTACCAACAAATTAATAATCAATAACGACTCAACTTAACTTTTTTTGACGATTTCAGCACCTGAATACAAACCACCGATTGATGAAGTTCGCTCAGATTGGACACCTCTAAGGAAAAACCAAATAGCTGCTGAAATAAATTCAATAGACCTTGACCACAATTATTGTGATTTGATAATAATAAAATACTAATTTCATTAGTCGTTTTATTGAAAACATTGATTTTTATTAATTTTATTCGGCTAACTGCGGAGCCCCTGGATGAAAATTTATCGATATCGATAAATGTAGTACCAATGTAAGTGGACGTCCCTAATGCACAGACAAGTTGTTACGTTGGTAGCACTTTTGACATATCATTTTTGCTCTATTGGTTGGTATTGCTATCGGGCCTAAACTCATTACAAAAGCATATAGACTCTGACCGATGGTATGAACGACCTAAAGAAGAGGTCAACGTAGTCAAGGACAATACAAAGCTCTTTAATTGTAGGAATATAGGTGTCATATTTGAATATTACTTTCTCTGTTACATTCCATTATCCCAGATTTTGAATGCACAGTTAGCTAGGCTAGAGTAAGGTCTTAGATAATTTTCCATGTTTGTTGTATGATATCTTATCTTGTTGAAGTCAAGGTCTACATTCCTCCACTGTAATCTGTAGTACTTACCAATAAATTGCGCGCGAAAATAACCGAACATGCTCGGATAGTCGAGATTGAGAGACATTGTTCGAGTGTGTTTTCAAATTTTTGAAAAATAACACAATTTTTTTTCTAGTTTCATCTCTAGGTACCCAAAGCACCCCTTAATTCAACAGTCGAGTGAATAGGGGAGTCCTCAAAGTAAGGTGTAAAATGAAACCAAGTATTGCGAAAAAATATTGATCTCATTATATGGTATCATACTCTCTCAGCAACATTAGAAATAATTGGCTTTGGCCTGGATTTAAACAAAAGTTTCTTTTTTACTACTGCTTTTACCTTGTACTCTGTTTTGTCCTCAGTTTGAATCTTCTCTATCACTGCTATAGGCTGTTCTAGCTTCACTTCCTTTCCATTTAGGATGTGATGACCGAGAACTAAAATTGGATGTCCGTTCTTGCTGGTGTAGTTGAGGTCACCTACTACAGTTGCTGCGGACATTTTCTCTTTTTTCGTTTGTATAAGACCCTGTAGTTCCACTATTGCCCATTCTGGTACTCCATTGTCATCCAGAGTCTTACTGTGGAAAAGAAAATCTAACAGGTACCAGATCCAACAAAATTTTCTTTACTTTATGTGTGTGAAACAGTTTGTGACAAGCGACAATTCAGACATAGTTTGGTTTTAATTTCTAAACAGCACAATATTTCAACAATATGTTTAGTGACTTTCTTTTCAGAGATTAAATGAATAAAAAAGAAATCAGATCTGACAGTCCCAATTCCCCAAGGAATTACCTAATTATCCAAGGAGCAATTCCCATACGTAGGGCCAGTTTCTGAATTGAGAATTTCACTGAGTAGGTTAATACTTAAGTAACATTCTGTCACACTCTTTGCTGAGAAATTCGAAGAGACAGCACTACAATTAAGTATTTACTTAGCAAAATTCTCAATTCAGAAACCTTGCATCATGGAAGTGCATTTCTTCGTAGCTAACCCTGGTTTCTCAGCTTGAAATCTAACAGACAAGTTTTCTTTTGCATGCGTTTTGGTTGACCAACTGTTAGTTAACTGTTCCGAGATAGGTTATTTACCCGAATGTGAATTGCAATAACGTAAAGTGTCGAATTTATAAAAAAAAATGTTATTTAGCACTAATGTTGGACAATTTCATAAATAAAATAAAACACTTACCAGTTAATAACAATTGTCATTGTAAGTTGGCGTGATAGGTAGGTAGGTATATAGTTTTTGTAGAAAACTTGCTGTTCCCTTTAATTTAATGGTTAGGCAAGAATATTCGCCACGCGTTTTCCAAAAAAAGGATGGGCCTCCATGAAGAACTTATAAAACATATATAATTCAATTCAAAAATTAATATTTGAGCGATACCTACTTAGAACATAACCACCGAACAAAACAAACAAAACAGTGTGACCAACTTCAAAATAGGAATCCTGCCTTACATAAGCTGAAAAACTGCCCAACAACACCAAAGAAAATGCAAAAAAAATGCCAACTTTTATTTAGATTCCTACCTTTATGAAGATGCGTATGGCCTGATAGGTTTCTTTTTGCTAGATACATACAGAATATTGTACTTTTATTGAACAAATAAAAAAAAACTTTACAGTGTTAAATGATCGAATAATCGGATGCATATTTACCTAAATTTATTTTTTGGCTCAGAAATTATGGAAGCGGCTTCTTAAAACATATTTTTTAAATATAAATCCCGGGATTTCAGAAAATTCAGGAATGCAAAACTAATCGCATACGACTTATTTAGCGTGTAGTATTATGAATTTAAAAAACCCGGGACTCTGGTATTACATAATTATTTATGTGTCTTTGTTTAAAGTTTATTTTAGCCTCCGATGCAAGTATGTATGTGTGTGTATGTAGGGTGTAACAGGAAAAGTAGTGTGTTAGTTAAAAAAAACATTACTATAAAATAATATTTTATTGCACATTTACAGGATAAAAAAAAATTGATGTTGAAATAATTAAAATATACATAATTATTAATAATATATTATTTAAATTAAGTACCATACCAACTTTAATCACTATCTATAACTATAATTTGGTCACTGAAATCTGACGTTAATATTTCTCTGTCTGTCTGTGTTGAACATGATGGTGTTACGTCAGATTTCAGTGACTGTTCTAAATCTGAACTGGTAACTTCTGTTTCATTCAGAGAATTGTAGTAAATAATTATAACTTTCTCGAGATTATCAATTTTTAGCCTATTTCTTTTGACATTCAGGATCCACTTATATAACGAAAAAGATCTCTCCACATCTACAGATGTAAGTGGCGCAAATTTGTAAATACTAGCGCCACTGTCTTGAGTAATATTTTCACTTATTGACCTAAGGAAATCAAAATCAGGGTTTCTATCCATAAGTTGCTCCATTTTGTTGATTAATATATTATTTAATGTCTGGTTTACAATTGATCTTACATCGTCAAATATTTCAAATGGTTCAGTTATAATAAGGTCGCGTTTTTCTATTTTTACAATTGCAATATCGAAAATTTCGAAATACTCGTATATATACTCTAAATCTTTCTTTAAATTAGGTTTTGTTAATACTTCCTTAGCATTTCTAATAAAGATGGCTTCATTGCTATCTAATAAACCTAGAACATTTGTTATTTTGTCTAAGTGTTTAGCATAGTAAAATGCCGCCTTTAACCATGTTCCCCACCTAGTAATAACTGGCTCTGGAGGCAAGGGTAAATTTGGACGCAGCTCCTTAAAAATTCGTACCCTGTTGGGAGATTTTAAAAATATTTTCTTAACATTGTTAATTAAAGTGTCTACATCACTATAGCTTAAACGTAGGTATAGTCTCAGTTAACCTGTGCATGGCGTGCGCTAAACATGTAAAGTGTTTCATATTTGGAAATGTATTTTTTAATATTTTTCCAGCCAGTAACATATACGCTACGCTATCGGTACATAATATTAAGACGTCCTGCACTTTACTGTTAAATTGATATAGTAAGTTTTTTAAACATTGTATTACAAACTCAGACACTGAATGACCGTTAACTACGTCTAAAGTTTTGCAAGTTAACATATGAATTCGTCCCGATACGTTTTCACTTAACGGTTTAACTAAAAAATGTAACACATATCGGCCCAGAAAATCAGTGGTTTCGTCTAATGATATCCATAATTTATTATTTTGTACGTCACTATGAACACGTTTTATTTTGCTTTCATAAACTTGAGTCACATATTTTGTTCTCAACAAATTCTCACTTTTATTTTATTTATTTATTTATTTATTTATTTATTTATTTATTTATTTATTTATTTATTTATTTATTTATTTATTTATTTATTTATTTATTTATTTATTTATTTATTTATTTATTTATTTATTTATTTATTTATTTATTTATTTATTTATTTATTTATTTATTTATTTATTTATTTATTTATTTATTTATTTATTTATTTATTTATTTATTTATTTATTTATTTATTTATTTATTTATTTATTTATTTATTTATTTATTTATTTATTTATTTATTTATTTATTTATTTATTTATTTATTTATTTATTTATTTATTTATTTATTTATTTATTTATTTATTTATTTATTTATTTATTTATTTATTTATTTATTTATTTATTTATTTATTTATTTATTTATTTATTTATTTATTTATTTATTTATTTATTTATTTATTTATTTATTTATTTATTTATTTATTTATTTATTTATTTATTTATTTATTTATTTATTTATTTATTTATTTATTTATTTATTTATTTATTTATTTATTTATTTATTTATTTATTTATTTATTTATTTATTTATTTATTTATTTATTTATTTATTTATTTATTTATTTATTTATTTATTTATTTATTTATTTATTTATTTATTTATTTATTTATTTATTTATTTATTTATTTATTTATTTATTTATTTATTTATTTATTTATTTATTTATTTATTTATTTATTTATTTATTTATTTATTTATTTATTTATTTATTTATTTATTTATTTATTTATTTATTTATTTATTTATTTATTTATTTATTTATTTATTTATTTATTTATTTATTTATTTATTTATTTATTTATTTATTTATTTATTTATTTATTTATTTATTTATTTGATATATACAATAAGAACTTACAGCTAAACCAAAACGCTCTTAATGTTACTTAAATATTTCACACAAAAATTAACTACATAAGTGTAATCTTAAATTAACTACAATATATGACATTGAGTCAAGAAAAATATCGACATGTTGGACATCGCTTAAAAACTTATTGAGCAGGGCAAGAGCCCTAGCCGTGGGCGCGTTGCTGGCGCGGCGCGTGCGCTGCGAGAGCTGCGCGAACAGCAGGTGCCGGCGCCGACCGCAGCGCAAGTAATTATCCGGGATGAATAGTTTGATGCTGCCCAGTATACCAGGATTATAGATGCTATTCCGCATAAGCAAACAGTAATGGATGCCTAGTTGCAGTTTCCGCCTCAAATCCAATGTATCGAAGCCTACCATACCGTACACAAATAGAGACGGGTAAAGAAATGGATAACTTCCATACATCCGCTTGTAAATATACCTGGCAAATTTCCTTTGGACCCGCTCTATCATCAGAGTATATTTACTTTCGTGAGGATCCCACGTAACTGCACTATATTCTAGTTTGCTACGAACAAACGCGTTGTATAGCATGATAGCAACTCTTATATCCCGAAACTGCGCAGCTGTTCTCATGATGAAGCCCAATACTTTATTAGCGCTTTTACATACATTTGTGACATGGTCACGGAAACTGAGCTCGGAGTCCAACAACTAACCAAGGTCTTTTATGCTAGTCACTCTCTGTAACACCATACCGCTCAAAGAGTACGATACTACAATTGGCTTACGGGACCTGCTAAAAGTGATTACTTTACACTTTGCGACATTGAACGCTAGTCTATTTGATTGACTCCACCGTTCAATCTCTTTAATATCACCCTGCAAAGCCAGGCAATCTGCTTCACCCTGTACTGCTTTAAAAATCTTTAAATCATCAGCAAACATTAAACATTGGCCAATTTTTAGGACCTTGGGCAAATCATTTATCATCAGCAAAAAAAGGGTTGGGCCGAGTGTACTGCCTTGGCTTACCCCCGATCTCGTAAAATATTCTTCAGATTGGTATTGCTGAAGTTTACGTACTGACGTCTATCCTTGAGGTAATTCGCAAAGAACTTTAACAAGCCTGGAGTGGCACCTAGAGATGAGAGCTTCATCAATAAAATATCGTTGTCCACTACATCAAACGCTCGTCGAAAATCTAAGAACACCGCATCAACCTGTAAGCCTGCATCCATCTGTGCCATCGAGTAGTCTATAAAGCTAACGTGATTTGTTGTGGTGGATCGAGCAACACGAAACCCGTGTTGTGCATCGTCAAGTCGTACATTTATTTGGCAAGTTAAGCGACGGTTTACTATTGACTCGAAAACTTTGCCAAAGATTGCTAATACTGCTATAGGTCTAAAGGTACTAACATCTGTAGATGACCTGTCCTTTGGTACTGGTGTTACTCTTGATAATTTCCACCGATCGGGGTAGCGACTAAGTTGCAGGGACAGATTGAAAAGGTGAAGCAAAGGCTCCTCCAATGCATTCAAACAGTCCTTAACTAAAAAGGCCGGTATGGCATCGGGACCAGCCGCAGAGCTTGCTTTCAGTTGACGGACTGCTCGGCGCACATCAGCCACGGTGATCGGGTCCATACGTATGGACAACTCGTTGCCGGCGCCGCCCGCCTGTCGCTCTGCCTTTTCAGGATCCAGAAGTGGTACATCGCTGAGAAATACAGAGCTGAAGTATTCAGCAAAAGCTGAAGCCGCCTCCTCACCCTCTATCTTCTCACCCTTGCACATGTACACATTACTCTGACTTCTATCTTTACGTCTGTCTTGTACATGTTTCCAGAATTGCCCTGGATCGCTACGAATATTGCTTTCTACTGATTTAGTATACTGACAGTACGCTTTATGCACTAATTCCTTGATAAGGCCTCTGTAGTACTTATAAACTTCGCGATTGAATTCCAGACCCTTTTGCTTATATTTTCGGTGATGAAAGTGTTTAATTCTAATTTTTGAAATAATTTCTCGTGTAAACCACTGTGGATATTGCCGTTGATGAGTGTAATTTACATTTTTAATAGGTACATTGTTACTGATAACCTGGTTCAGTGCTGCATAAAACAAGTCTGTTGCCAAGTCAACATCCTGCTCATTTAGTATATGGGACCAATCTATATAAGCTATGCTTGAATAAAGAGCATTAAAATTTGCCTTCCGGAAATTCCAATTTGGAGCATAGCAGCGAGAAGGAACTCCTGCTCCCAGCTTTCTACAGAGAACATGTGCGCCGCGCGGTAAGAGTAGAGTTGCTTCAAGCGGTGGGTGGTATGCATCGGCCGGTACCAGTGGCTCGACTTCTTCGGATACTACAACTCTATCGGGTTTGATATTTGATAAGACGAGGTCCAACATGCCACCATATGTGTTGAGCACCTTACTGTGCTGCTCTAATTTACAAAACTCTAAGAAATTATCGAATTGAAGTTTCACATTAGCACTACAGGAGTTTAAGTTAAAATCGCCAAGCATGACAACATGTAAAAACGCATATTTACAAACAATGTTCTCCAAACACGTAAGAACATCAAGGTACTGCTTATCGCTATAACTAGGAGGCAGATAAACTACGCATACTAGTAATTTAATGTTTTTCCACGTAACGATAGTATAGTGTCCGCCGTCAAGCCATCCACCTCCGTCACGACACGGGCCGAGTAAGTATCTCTTACCGCTAACAGGACTCCTCCCCAGCCAGCCCCGCCCGCCCGGTCCTTCCTTAACACAGTGTACCCGCGGGGGAATAGTTCCGCGTCGGCCACTGACGAGTTTAGGAATTTCTCGGTAAGAGCGATGATGTCACTGGAGCAGACTGCGGAGACATTGTTGCAGAACGCTGCTGTTTTGCTTCGAAGACCTCTAACGTTCTGGTAATAAAACTCTATCTCCTTGACTTTGTTATTTTTCTTCACTCCCTGTAGTTTTGCGACGAAAGGACTGGCCACCAGGACTCTGAGACCAAGGCCTTATACAAATGTCTTCCGCCCAGTTCTCAGGGGCCATAATGGCATCTGCTTGCCTAGCAGGTACATCTAACTTGAAACTTGTGTAGTTACCTTTGGCTTTAAGTGACGCGACAACACATGATGCATCCCCGCATATCGTGCTGAGGTGATTGCGTACTTGTTCTTCCGTGGTCCCGACTTTCACATAGTACAGATGTAGGTATCGTCGCCTCTCTGCCGCTTCGAGTTTGGTGGTGCCAGGTGCAGCCGATCCGCGGGTTACTCCCGCAGGAATGCTACGACGGCGGCCTCTTTTTACAACCTGCGTCCACTCTGGCTCCTGATTTTCGTTGGTACGAGTAGGATCTGCAGCAACAACAGAAATCTCCGTGGATTGGGTGGATGTTACCGGCAGTTCGTTTGTACGTGCCAACACGCCCTGTGGTTGCGTTAAAGCTGCAGTGCTGTCCTTACTTTCTTCGACTTTTCCACGATTCATCTGCTGTGCCTTAGTCGGCTTCGGTTGGGGTTTGTTGTGGACTTTTTCCAAGGCACTTACTTTATCCTGCAATAATTCTAATTTGTCCTCAAGTTGTTTAATATATTTGTGCATTGGTGTTGTCAGCTCTGTGAATAATTTACCAATCACTATCGGCAGGCGATTACGAATGACCTGCTCCAACTCCTCCCGCACAACTGATCTCAAGCCGTCGATGCAAAACGTGTCCTCCGCGTATGACGTTTGTAAATCGATGTTAGTCTCAGAGGCGCCTCCACGCCGTATAGTCACGTTCTCACTGCCTCTATTCGGGGAGTGTTGCACCTTAGCTGCAGCCGCGTTAGCAGTTGCGGACTCACACATTATCAAACTCACGTCGTGCGACATCTCTGGAGCCTTTCGCACAGGGGTATTGTCATTGCGCCCACGTTTAGTCACGTTATCGCAACAAGGACCTTTCCAGCTAACTTTCAGTTGTTGCGAGTTCTCTCTGAAGTAAGCTGATGTAAGATTTACAAATTGGTAATGATAGTTGGCTTTATAATCTCTGCATGTCAGACGTTCAGCGGACTCTATCTTACCTCGACAGCCAAGGCACTGCATGTCGGTGATGGTATACAAGCGCCCTTTAGGATACGGTAGCAATCGTCAGAACTGCGATTCGTTGCTATTTCAACTTGAACAGGCGCTTTGCTAATAGTGAGGTGAAAATTCGCGGTCCCGTTGCTATTACTGGTGGCGCAGGATGAACTGTGACAGACTCACAAGCAGATGGCTCGGGTTCGATCCTCGGCAAAAGTCAACCAAATTTAAATTGTTTCGGCTCAAGTCCAACTGTGATTGGCTCACCCTCCGGAGATCAAGTAGCACTGGTTCTGGTTCCGTAGGGGAGGCAGGCGATGCGAAAGAGCGAGAAGTCCAATTGCAACCGAAGTTTCAAGATGGCCGCGGGGTCTTATGGAAAACCACCCAAGCGAGAGCAGGAGGATCCGATACAACTCCAAATAAGTTAAATAATTCAAATACGTTGATTAAGTTAAAATCAAATAGCTAGACACAGACACGTCCGTACACCACGAAATCTCGGCAATCTTTTTTACTTGGAATAGCCCTATCTTGGTTGTTACATTTGCAAATGTATTTTTCAAAAAAAACTACGAATAATGGGGTTTTCAACTTTTGACCACGGTATGTTACACATAATGAGAAAATTAACTAAATCAAAATAAAAATCATTTGGTGTTGATTTTTGAATCTCGCGATGTTTTTGTGACTTCAGATGCCGATTCAAAATAGTCTTCTTTGCATTTAAATGTTTTTCACATTTCGTGCACACTATAGTTCCACTTGCCGAGTCGTAAAACATCTCTGGGTAATTTCTTATCCATGACTGAGCTATGTCTTCTCTTTGAGTTGAATCAGCCATTATGTCTGTGAAGCAAGAAAGATCATTCGTTTTATTTTTCGGCTTATTTTTTCAGTAAAAGCGATAACTGTACAAAAGTAACGGTACAGACATTTTTTAAATAGTTAATCTTTTTTCACGGCTGTAAAGGGCTTTTTAAGTTACACTGCTCTAATAGGGGCATAAATGAAAAACTTGAACAGGTACTTGCATGTCAATTAAACAGGTCAACTTGACACTCTACCGAGGTAGCTCAGATTCAGCCAAATAAGCATCTAATTAATTGGTTTCAATACTGACTTGGAACCTCCATACAAAAATTACATGACACGATGTATTGGTAGATACAACTGACTTTTTTAACTCGAGGTACTAAATGCAATCTTTAATAATACATTTATAAAAATAAATTAATAGACATAAACATTAAATACTATTTGTTGTATCACGCCTTTTTACATCAAGATTAGGGCATATTTGTATCGCAACACGGTTTCGGCAACAGTTGCAGAATACGGTGTTCAAATGTAATACAAAAATGTTGTGTGTCTTAGGCCACACACACACACTGGTCGAACGAGGGAATCTCTCACTATAGTCAAAATCTTCAAATTTTTGCAAATATAAGTACAATCACATTTAATATATTTTGTAAAAATAAAAAATCCTTACCTTGTAAATAAAAGAGATAAGATGTCCAAGTCCCAGCGCAGAGTAAATCAGGTTCCAAAATTTGTAGCAAAGTCGTCGTCTCATGTAAAACCAAAATCCGTATCACAATGCAAATCAATAACCGTTGTAGAATAGCCAAGTAGTCCGAAAATACAGAAAACACACAAAAAGCACCCGAACGCATGGCACGCAAAGCGACGAATGTGATAAAATGAACAAAAGAAACTGTTTTTGGGGCGCTACCTGTGCACAAGCAGGTATAATTTGCTGTCTCGCTCACTCACTTATAAGTGCGAGTAAGATGACAAATTATGTTATCTATTATCTATATAAAAGAAAGTCGTGTTAGTTACTTCACTTATAACTCAAGAACGGCTGAACCGATTTAGCTAAAAATTGGCAGGGAGGTAGTTTAGAGCCAGGAGAAGGACATAGGATACTTTTTATCCCGTTCGACATCATTCCCGTGTGACTTGACATGTAACGTCAGTCACTATAAAACGTGGTATAACAAAAAAGAATCAGACTTGGAATTACAAAATTGACGTATAATGACAGCTATGTAATGACGTATGGATGACAATTTGATATTTGTAAGAAATCAATAATAAAACTATTTCTATTAAATAAATAATTAACATTATTGCCAAATTGCCCATTCGTATAAACAGTGAAGTGAACTATAAAACTAGGTATGGTTGAAAATTTAAGTTTTTAGGTGAAGTGAAGTTTAATTAATAATGCCGCGACCAAGACGATCGAATCTTTCCCGACAAAGCCGTGATGCAAGAAGAATACGAAATACTGCAAATGAAAGGACTGAAGAAGAACAAGAAATTGCACGTGAACAGCGCCGCGATAGTATGGCTCGACTTCGTGCTTCTCAATCACGAGAGCAAAGTGAAGCAGCCCGTGAAACAGCTCGGTTGGCAATGCAGAATCGTCGAGCGAACAACAGAGGTCAACAAATAGATAATTTGCGACGCATTCAAATTACCGTTAAATCTTCAAACTATTAAAGAACTAACGTTTAATATTGCAAAACACTCAGCAATGGCCAAAGTTTTAGCGGTATCGAAAATCATCATCTGGGACGAATGCACAATGGCGCATAAACGTGCATTAGAAGCACTTAACCGAACATTAAAAGATTTAAGCAATGACTCGAGATGTTCTGGAGGAGCAATGATTTTACTACTGACAACAAACATGAGAGTTACATTGCTTAATGATACATCTGCTGAAGATTTCTCGGAGCAATTGCTGACTATCGGTAATGGTCAAGTACCTGTCGATAAATCGAGCGGATTAATATAATTTCCAAATAATTTCTGTAATTTTCTCTCATCAAAAGACGAACTTATCAACAATTTATTTCCAGAAATTATTTCTAACTACAAAAATTATGAATGGATGAGTGAGCAAGCAATTTTAGCGGCAAAGAATAAAGATGTAGATGACCTAAACTACATAATTCAAAATAAGATCATTGGAACAATGCATTCATTCAAATCTATTGACTGCGTCACAAATGAAGATGAAGCCACCAACTATCCAATTGAATTTTTAAACTCTTTGGACGTGCCTGGCTTACCACCGCACAATTTACGCCTAAAGGTTGGCTCCGTCGTAATCATGCTTCGAAATATAAACCAACCAAAACTGTGCAACGGTACGCGTTTGGTGGTTAGAAAATTGATTAACAATGTAATTTACGCTACGATAATGATAGGAAAATTCAAAGGCGAGGAAGTTCTCATTCCGAGGATACCGATGATCCCAACCGATATGCCGTTTGAATTTAAAAGACTTCAATTTCCGATACGTCTTGCATTTGCCATGACCATCAACAAATCGCAAGGCCAATCCTTAAAAGTTTGTGGTTTAAATCTAGAACATTCATGTTTTTCCCATGGTCAATTATACGTGGCATGTTCACGGGTCGGAAGACCATCTGCGTGGTTTGTTTTTGCGCCTGATAATAAAACAAAAAATGTCGTGTATCACAAGGTACTTAAATGAAGAGCTTATTGTATGTACTAAAATACAGAAATAATTATGAATGATTGATGTAGAAATTTAATTTTTTTTTGTATTTTTTCCAATAAAAAAAAAATCTGCTTATTTATTGACATTAAGGCGGAACAAAGTTCGCCGGGTCAGCTAGTATTATATATTTATGAAATGTTTACCAGCCCTCTTACGGATGCTACTTACTTTCGCCGTGTTAATATAATAAAAAATGAGATTTTTTTTTTATAGAAATTCAAGGCACCGAGTTGTTTGTCGCTATGTAGAGTGAAGAAAGAAAATTACTTATCTTGACGTTTGCAATGACAGTTTGGCAATTAACTTTATAACATTAGCCAGCACTCGATCTATAGTCGGAAAGCACTAAACGATAATTCTGAAATCGCTTGATTTTTTACGATCGATACAAAAGTGCATTCCATATTAGTATACACCTGAACGCAAGTATTCACTCGACTTAATTCTATAACCAAAACACTGTATTCGTCGATTCCGGAATCCCGGGACTTTTTCGATACAAAAGTGCATTCCATAACAGCCAACACCTCAACTTTAGGTAAATATGCATCCGATTATTCGATCAATGTCACTATAGGTATTTCTTTAATTAATAATGATTAGGTACACTAACTCACCGATGACTGTACCCAGACATATTCTTCGTGTGTTTGTTAGTTGTTGCATGTTCTTTCAGAGCAGACAGTCTTGTAACTAATTTGATATTGCAGACTTTACTAAAGGAAACATCTGGATCGTCTTTGGATTTAGATATCCATGAAGAAAGCAATGGATCTTGTTCCCACTCCGGGTGGTACGGTCGTTCGTTTACTCCGTGTTCTTTGTTAAAACAGTGACTCTCAAAACCAACGAATAACGATGGCTGGTGTCTAAGTTCCTACTCTTCTGATTTCTGCCTGACAAAACAAAAACGAACTAACTATGCAAACTAAAGAGGCAAAACTCTTACAAAACTCACTGCTGCCAACATTAGAACTAGAAATGTAAGAAGGTGAATATCGGGGGAGTCCCCAAGAAGAGCATTGCACAAATCAATGTGTTTATATATCGACAGGGTTACAAGCAATTTTTATTTTATGCCTTGCTTAATAGGGCTTTAGTTCAATACTGCCGAAAACTGCCAAAAATCATGAACTGCCACAAAATCTGCCAGAGGTTAAATTAGGGGTCGAATCCTGCCCAAAAGGCAGGAAACTGCCACATATGGTCACACTGAAACAAAATGCACAACAGACAAAAAAAAAAATACTGACCAAAGAGTATGACTGACATTTGACTACATCATCACATAAAAATTGGTCACAGAACAATTAAACCAATAGAAGAAACCACAGAACAATTAAATCAATAGAAGAAACGATGGTCACGTGACAGCGTACATGCCTAATTGTCAAAACGATACCTTGATGCCCTGAGTAAGAGTCCAAATTAAGATGGTATTGTAACTTACAATAGTGGCAACACTCTGAATGTTTTCAAATTTAGTCGGGTTATCGCAAGTGTAAAATCTGTGAAGACGTCGTCGGATTCTTTTAGAAAATTGAAATAACTAAAACATTTTGGTGCAAACAACTTACCCTGGGATATTGTACGATAAATGCACAATGAGGTGAAAAGTGCGTGGTTGCGGCAGGTCATATAAGAAACAAAGAAAACGCAGTTTATAATATGAACTTCCAAAGGTGAGTACCTAAAACCTATATTTTCTAGCGTAAAAGGACCGAGGAATGAAATATCACTTTGAAAATAAACTTCCTAACGACTCGGTAACCAAAATTACCGTAATTGTAGCTTCTAGAACCCTTCTACGCCCTAAAATTAGGAAAATAAACCAATCCATTTGTAGGTTGTACTAGTGATGACAAAAGCATGGTCGATGAAAATTCGCCATAGTAGTAGTATAGTCGATACTTGTTCATTACTCCTTCTTAGTACTTAATCCATTGTTTATTCTTGTTCAAGTTTTCCCAAATTGATATATGGACGCAATAGCATGCTAAAACGCAGAAATAAAAAGCAGGACAGAAACGACTGTAAACTGCGCACAAGGCACTTTAGACCCGAGTGATTTGAACGAAGAAACTTATTGTGAACACGCCTGAAGGAAGATGTGGTGCCCACCTTACTCCAGTAAAAATTGAAGTAATGGTAAGAAAGTTAAACATTTGTTACATAATATTTATCGCTACCTTTTCATATACACTTATGACATTTTTTTACAAAATAGGATGCTCCCAGGAGTTTATTTTGATTTCAAGCATAACGAGAATAACTATGAAAGTTTACAAAATATTTTTTTCACCATACTTCCTTAGTAGTCTTCTACATCCAGACAGTGTACCAGGCACCACAGCGTCCGAGTGGTGCCTTTATCCATTTAATAATTTATCTTTATTTCAGTATTTCTAAATCATATTAAATAAACAGTGTGATGTGAGAATTAATAATATAAAAAAACAGGCCCTAAATTCCCACATCACGATGTTGCTTATATTAAGACTTCTACGAGTAAAAAATTGGTTTTCTAAACCCCATCAGCTGTTTTATGTTTGTCCTGAATTTAAATCGTACCCAACAATAATACAAACTACCATAAACTTTCCCACAAAAAAACCATCTCTCCAACAGTGTAAATCATAGATAGATGGATTAAGAAAGGTTGAAAGGTAAAAATAAAATGTTAAATGAATGAACATCAAAGCTGTTAGTTTCACAATTAATAAATTGTGTGGTGATCACCTTATTGCAAAAAATATCTGACACATAGATGCAAATTGTACCTTACTTCAAAGTATGTAATTACTTATCAGGATCAGTCAATAATGGAATATTTTATTATTTAAGTAGCTCTCTTTTGTAGGTATGCCTTTATTAAGTTTCTTTTTGTTTTCAGGTCAGTACTGAACATGGAAACTGAGCAAAAATGTCTGTTATCTGCCAATGCCACGGTCATATTCTTCTTTCTTGATCAAATTTACTGAAGACTGACGTAGTATAGTCATCCGTTCGAAAATTCCTTCGTTGATGACCAGCCCTATCTATTGTCTAAAATCTGTCAACGAAACTTATTTAAATATCAGCATTCCTCACATGACACATAAAATTACTGCGTGCATCGAATTACTGAATTATTACTTGCAATATAATATTGTGACTATTAAATAAGGTTTGCTGGCAACTTTTAGCGACAGATTGCGGCCGAAGATGGATTTACCTAATGAATATTAGCAATTGTATTTTCCTTTTCGAATTTTATTGCAAGATAAACATGAGTATTAAGTTTTGATAACTTTTTCAATTAACTTATATATAATACAAGGTCCTAGCTCGATCTGTATGTTAACTAAATGTGAGGAAGAAACGTAACGTCAATCTAATACGTCGTCACGGATTTTTTTCTGAAGCATAGGCCTTCAGCAAGAAATTCGAGACAGAGTATTATGTTAAAGTTGACGAATATAATTATAAATAAGCAATTTTGTGTGAAAAAGTGTCGCTTTTTAAATTATTGTTACTTTTTTTGATAAAACATGATTGAAAACTTGTATACAATACAATTTATTTTAATTTATTACATTGTTTAAGATAAGAACATTATTTATTGTACACCAGGAAAAAAACAAACAAAAAATAATTACAAAGATACATTACAATTAATTCAAGAGTCTTCATTTTTCAACGTTTTTATCGACATCGATGGAGAGTTAGGCCCATCCCTAGTCGGTAGCGTTTGACAGTAGGGCATGTACGCACCTTGAAATCGGTGCATTGATAAACGTAGTGCCATCTCTTTTTTTCTTATGGAAGGTTGGTTAGCGAAAGCAGGACAGCATTACTGTCAAAGGTTTCTGCTAAGTTACTGCTACCCCTTGGAAGAAACGATGGTCACGTGGTGGTCACGTGCGTGACAGCATACAGGCCTAATTATCAAAACGATACCCTGATGCCCTGAGTAAGAGTCCAAATTAAGATGGTATTGTAACTTACAGTAGTGGCAGCACTCTGAATGTTTTCAAATTTAATCGCGTTATCGCAAGTGTAAAATCTGTGAAGACGTCCTCTGATTATTTTAGAAAATTGAAATAACTAAAATATTTTGGTGCAAACAACTTGCCCTGGGATATTGTACAATAAATGCACAATGAGGTGAAAAGTGTGTGGTGGCTGCAGGTCACATAAGAAACAAAGAAAACGCAGTTTATAATATGGATTTTTAAAGGTGAGTACCTAAATTCTATGTTTTCTCGCGTAAAAGGACCGAGGGATGAAATATCACTTTGAAAATAAACTTCCTAACGAATCATTAACCAAAATTACCGTACTTGTTGCTTGTAGAACCCTTCTACGCCCTAAAATTAAGGAAAATAAACCAATCCATTTGTAGGTTGTAGTGGTTGTACTTTAAATTCAATGGTTGTACTAGTGATGGCAAAAGCATGGTCGATGAAAATTCGCCTCAGTAGTAGTATAGTCGATACTTGTTCATTACATCTTATTAGTACATCATAATCCATTGTTTCTTCTTGTTCAAGTTTTCCCAAATTGATATATGAACTTATTTCTGCCTTTTAGCGTGCTATTGCACGCTAAAAGGCAGAAATAAGATGCAGGACAGAAACGACTGTAAACTGCGCACAAGGCACTTTAGACCGAGTGATTTGGACGAAGAAACTTATTGCGAACACGCCTGAAGGAAGAGCACATCTTCCTTCAGGCGTGTTCGCAATAAGCCTACCTTAGACCAGTAAAAATGGAAGTAATGGTAAGAAAGTTAAACATTTGTTACAGAATATTTATCGCTACCTTTTCATATACACTTATCACATGTTTTTACAAAATAGGATGCTCGCAGTTTATTTTGTATCTAAGCATAACGAGAATACTGAGAACTACGAAAGCTTACAAAATATATTCAAATCAATCATTTCTAAACCTCCAGACAGTGTCCCAGGCACCACAGCGTCCGAGTGGTGCCTTCATCTATTTAATTCATTTAACAGTTTATCTTTATTTCAGTATTTCTAAATCGTAATGAGTAAACAGTGTGATGTGAGAATTGATAATATCAAAAAACGGGCCCAAAATTCCCACATAACAATGTTGCTTACGTGTAAACAATTTGTTTACCAAACCCCATCAGCTGTTTTATGTTTGTCCTGAAATTAAATCTCACCCAACGACAATACAAACTACCATAGACTTTCCCACAAAAAACCATCTCTCGAACAGTGTAAATCATAGATAGATAGATGGATAAAGAAAGGTTGAAAGGTAAAAACAAAATGTTAAATGAATGAACATCAAAGCTGTTAGTTTCACAATTAATAAATTATGTAGTGATCACCTTATTGCAAAAAATATCTGACTATATAGATGCAAATTGTACCTTACTTCAAAGTATGTAATTATTTATCAGGATCAGTCAATAATGGATACGGCTTGTAACCCAAATAGTTTTTATAAAGAGATCTAAAACGAAAGTGTTTAAAAGTGGAATATGTTATTATTTAAGCAGCTCTCTTTTGTAGGTACGCCTTTATTAAAAGTTTCTTTTTGTTTTCAGGTCAGTACTAAACATTGGAAGTGAGCAAAAAGGTGTTATCTGAGAAAGCCACGGACATACTTCTTTCTTCATCAAATTTACTGCAGACTGACGTAGTTGATGATCCTTATAGTCATCCGTTCGAAAATTCTTTCGTTGACGACCAGCTCTATCTATTGTCAAAAATCTGTCAACGAAACGTATTTAAATATTAGAATTCATCCTAAGGCACATCAAATTACTGAATTATTACTTGCAATCTATTTGTGATAAATAAATACGTTTTGCTGGCAACTTTTAGCGCAAATTGCGGTCTAAGATGGATTTACCTAATCAATAATTACATCCGTGGTGAACAGGTTCTAAGAAAAAGGATAAACCCTGTTTTTTAACCGATGATAATCGGTTTTGTATAAAAAACGGACAATTCGACCCAGACAATTCAACCAACGAAAACTCGACTCCGACAATTCGAGGTCCGGGGCGGGGTCGAGTAGTTCGTGGTCGTGTTGGTCGGGTCGAGTTGTTGGGGTCAAATTGTCCGGGTCGAGTTTTCTGGGTCGATTTGTCCGGGTTGAATTCTCCGGGTCGAATTGTATCAGGGTAGTAATTTCATATAATGAAGTTTTTTTAAATTTTATGTTTATACCTAGCTGCCACAGAGAAAATAAATCATACTATAGGTAGTTGAAATTCTTTTTTTTTTGGTCAATAAAGTGTTCTCTATTTATCTAATACTTGGGGGTGTAACGATGACCAGCTCAAGAAAGAACACTGTACATACATCCAAAGTACAATAATAGCTCCAAATTTTATTAATAATAGTCCTCAAAAATACTCATAGGAGCCCGGCCTTTGTCGTTAGGTTCGTTTGGGATTAAAAACGTTAATAAATTATCCAATGAGCCGTTTTCAGCACAAATTCTGAAAGCAATTTTTAGATGGCGCTTAGAGGCCTGGCCCTAAACAGTTCGGGAGTTCTTAGATTCACTAATGTGCAAAAACCAGTTATCCTAGGCTCGGTTATTTCCAACCCAGCGTGCCACCACATACCCTGCCCGCCTCGACGACGGGTTTTTATGGGGAATAATTGGGTCGAAACTAGGTTTTAATCTGGGTGGATTAATACCCGGGGCATTACCACATGGCTAGCGGCCACACAGAAGGGGCGCTTAATTTCATACAAGCCCACACAGCAAAGATACACGCGTCGAGGGCGCGGTTTTTAGACGCTTTTAGACTACGTCCCTTCTGTGTGGCCCCAAGTACACCTATATATATATCCAAGTTTGGCCGCTGGCTAGAGTGAAGAGCATTTTTAACCGACTTCAAAAGAGGAGGGGCTTATCAATTCGGTGGGTGGATCTACACGAATTGTCGCTAATACGTCATTGTTCTCATTAATCTCTCACAGTTCTCAGCACAACAGAAATGTACTAAGAAATACAGTTATTGTCGTTTTAGTATGTAAGTTTGTCAGTCAACTCCAACTAATATAGAAATAAAAATATCTCTAACAACTGTTGCACTGACAACATAATAAGTGTGACACTTCCAAGGACAATGACGACGACAATTTGTGTAGATTCACCCCGGTACGAATATTACTTTTTGACTATGTTCTTGCATAGCTTCGTCATATCTTAGCAGATTTCGATATTTTCTTGTTCGATTAGGTAGATATAGAGCACCATTGGTCCCATTTTCCAATGTGGTGAAGATCTGATTAAGACTTTCAGAGATGGAGAACTCTTGAATGGACAGCCGCAAATAAGGCCAATTGAGGCACATCCATTAGGTAGGTACTTTATGCATATGTTTCATAAAATAATGCGTAAAATTAATCCCAGGGTAATTTGGTGATGATCTGATGGCGACTTTGAGAAATGGAAATTGAGAACTTCTAATATTAAGGCACAAAATTAAATGTTGACGTTACAAACACTTTGTTTATCAAAAACTTTTAATTCAGTACCTAACTCATTCTCTGGTGTCTGGTGGACATTATTTTGGAGATCATTAGCTCAAATGTCGTTCTTGAAGAGTTCTTCTATTTTAGATAGAACTATGCAGTTTTCACTGAAGTATATAATTTCACAGCCAATTTGCAAGTCTGATGATGACCAGCTCAAGAAAACCCTGATCTAGGGCACCGTTGCACCTAGAAGCCCGGAATTTAAGTTAAAATGTCTAGTATAATTATCACTTGCTACACTAGGATGCCGGCACATGCCCATTGACTCAGTCACGAGAGCGCTGGTACGGTTAGCCAGAGGTCGCGGGTTCGAGTCCCGGCATGGGCGGAATTTTTAGCCTCTTTAGGTTTTTAAAATTGTCATTAGCACGGGTTAGTGCAACAAAAGAATATATTCATGTGGGTACAGCGATATCATTCGATGTAAAAACCTAACTACAAAGTAGGTACTCGGGGCTGGAAGTGATGCAAATTACTTCAGTCGGATGTCGCTCCCTGTAAATAATACAGAGAATATTGTAGAGGTTCGAAATTTCGCCGATGCCGGCACTTGCCCATTGGCTCAGGAGAGCGCTGATACAGTTAGCCAGAGGTCGCGGGTTAGAGTCCCGGCATGGGCAGAATTTTTAGCCTCTAAATAGGTTTTTACACTAAGAAAATTAGCTTAATAACTAGATAAAAGGTACCGTTGCAACTATAGATCCAGAATTTAAGTCGAAGTACAGCATTTTGTTGTCGTGGTGATTAGTCCCTTTATAACAAATACACGATAGGCACGCGTGATTTTTAAGGCCACAATGTGGCCTTATTATTTATTATTATTATTACATTATCTATTCACTATAAATCGTGAAATATTTTTTTTAAATAAAAACCATCATTTGTACACTAAAAAACACAAATAATTTTAACGAATATGACCTCTAAATTCGTTTAGATGTATTGTAGAAGTATATCCTGGAGTCGGTGTCAAGTTCCAGACCAGTATACATTTTAGGCACTAACTTTAGAGGTCATATTCGTTAGAATTATTTCTGTCTTTTTTAGTGTACAGAAGACGATTTTTTTTATTAATGTATATATCTACGAGCTTGTGGTAAATTACCATAATCTCTACTAAAACTGCTCTCCTACATTATACTTACAAGAACGTTTTACTCAATCCTTCTTTACTCGTACTTACCTACATTTACGAGTAGGAGAAGCGTTCTCGTAAAGTGTACCATCTTCCATAACTCTTCTACATAAATACTTCGATGCAGCACGCATGATGACCTCTTTACAGTATAAAGTACTACATCTATTTTTATGATGGCTTATGCTTCTGAAAACCTCGCGAAGTTAGCCAACGCCGTCGTTGATTTGCCCTTGAATGGTATAGAAACTGCAGATGGTGCCCTGATCAACTTAGCGAGTAGTATACTGAACGCATAAAGCAGGACAGGGGGGCCTACTTCATAACCAACAAACTAACAATTAAAGGAAGACTGCTTCGCAATGTACATCGACTTGTAATGAACTACGAGTGTATTTATGAAAAAAAAAAGAGATGATGGTCTCAAGCCGGCTTCTCACCATGGGATGTAATATAATATATATTACATCTTGACATATAATAATTTATCGCTCTTCATACATTTAGTTTTATAGCTGTAATATTATCATAGCACAGTGTGAACCAGTCTTGTACAAAATGTATGACGAGCTAGAACTTTTTATATCTCAAGATGTAATATATATTAAATTACATCCCTTAGTGAGAGGCTGGCTTGAGATTGAACCATGACAGATTGGATTATTAATACCTACAATATTTAGACAACAACCTTCCAATGTTGCCGATCATATTGAGGCTAATCTTAAAACTATTCGACAGGCCAGGTTTACAGAGAAAGCCGTAACTTAATTATTGTAGGTCGTAATTTAATGCAGATTTTTTTTTAAACATTTGCTTTCGTTTTTAACTTATTATATGACAAATGGAATATTGTTTGTTATCTAGATATTTATAATGCGACACTATTTTAAACAACTTTTATATTTTACCAGAATTCGTACAATGGCTGCTTTTCTATCTCTTTTACAACTCAACAGATTTCATAATATTTAATATAAGTAAAGAGAAGACACCTTGTCCAATTGTCTAAAAACAATAATAATACATTAATAACAACATTGTAAGCTTTTGAAACACAACTATCATCGTGAATGAATACATGGAAAATCGAGGTTCGAATAATTAAGTTCACTAAGGATGCAATAAAATAAACAACATTTTAAACATAGTCAAGATAAGTCAGAGAAATGATATGGTAATATATGACAGGCTTTATTTAAAATTGCACAGGTATGTCTTATACGGCTTGCTTTCTATTTTAATAACTCATGAATTATAAATCTTTCGTCTTTGAACCCCTCCTTACGAAATATTAGTAACATAATAATTTATGAACTACATTTGCTGATGTTTTAAATGATACTATGTTTATTTAACCTCTAGTTCTAATAAAATTTCTGTCGGGGGCTCAGAGTGGCGCGGGCCGACAAAGTCGACCCAGAGATGGAGCAGCTAGTGGTCAGTAATAGTGAGAATATTTTCAACATAAATATGGAATGTAGCAACACTCAATTGAAAAGACTGATTGTGGCACAGGGCCGGCATTAATCTAATATTAAAGTAGAGACAATATTTACAATACGAAAAGTAACTATGCTATGTAACTTAAAATTCCTGGCGTTTACTGTACTGATATGCATTATTTTATACATCATCCATTACAATAAATAAATATAAAAGTTGTTTAAAGACAGATTAATAGCAGTTGGATAGAAATAATAAAATAGATTACTTAAACATGAAACTTTACACTGTAATGTAATGACGTTAGCTTACTATTGACTGACCTTTCATAATATACAATATTATCGATGGCTACAATCGAAAGATTCATTAAATATTACTTTAATAGTTTCTATTTGAATTAATTTTACCTAAGACAACATACATAATGTCGACTTTATAGAGTTATATCTTTTTTTAATTTCAGTCTTAGTTTTTGCGAAACTCAAGAGACAGTGCGAGGGACGCGACGCACATACACTCCTACACAACTAGCGGGCAGTGAACCGAAACTCTTACTCCATACATTTCAATAATATAACAATATGCCTAACTCTAAACCGATTAAATTATTAGGACTAGCTCAAATCGCTCCGCTCGCTGTCGCCTTGGCGACGGGTGCCGCGCCGCTCCGCCGCAGCTCTCGACGAATCCATTCGACTCATAAATAAGAAACAACGTATCGACTTATCACACATATCACAAAGAATCTTTACGCGTCACAGTCGGGCGTCGGATCGACGCGCAGCGCGGGCCGCTCGCGGGTCCCAAATAAATAAATACCAAGTCTATAATACTTCGGGACGCGCTTGCACCTCGGCGAATATGATCGTCCCGATAATGGAATGTTAGCGTGATATGGTGGGCAGGGAATGTGGTGGGCGGCGGGGCGGGGGCGCGTCACGCGCGGGGCGGCGGCCGCCGCGGCACCATGACGCACGGCGGCGGCGGGGGCGGCGCGGGGGGCGCGGGCGGCGCGCGCCGCTCTACAGCCAGGTACTGCGGCCGCGCCGCGCCCAGCCGCACCCACCACCAGCGCGTCGCCTTCTGCAGCAGCCCGTCCTTCTTGCTGGCGGCGCCGGCGCCCGCGCCCCCCGCGCCCGCGCCCGCCGCCGCCCCCGCCCCGGCCGCGCGCCTCGCCGGCGCTGCCTCCGCTCCCGCCCACTCGGGCACGTCGGTCACGCTCTTGTTCGGCGGCGCTGTGAAGCTGCTTCTCGTCAGCTCGGCTTGCTGGAAGACAAGGTCGAAGTCAACATTTTTATTCGAATTGCAATTGCAACTTACGGAACGTTACCATTTATGTTGATGGTGCTAAATAATCAAGTAAAATTTGATGTGATTAAGGAAATTCACAGTACAATTCCACCAAACTGCGATCCCCAACCCGCATGCCCAGGGTCGGGATTATGGGCATTACTCCCCAATGATGGCACAACCTTGCGCTATGGCGCTCATTAGGGGAGGGCTATGTCCAGCAGTGGACTAATATAGCCAGAAGAAGGAAATTCAGCGAAATTTTCTGATGTGTAGTTTTCTCCTTCGTAGGATACATCAGATGCCAACAAATCGCAAATATTAGCTAGAATGAAACAGCCAAGACGATTTCATTCTTCGGGCAAACACAGCTTTACCGCTTTACAGCGTTACCGAACCTGATTAAACTCACTTTTGTAAGTTCTTACAATGGGATTGTGGTAGGAATAGAGTTTTTCATAACAATGTCCATCTAGTGTAAAACTATGTAAACCACTCCCGTTTTGCCTTGTCTGGCCTTGAGTACTATCACACTAATATTATAAAGGCGAAAGTTTGTGAGTGTATATGTTTGTTACTTTTTCACGTCTAAACAGCTGGAGCGATTTTAATAAAATTTGGTATGAAATTAGCCGACACCCTGGATTAACACATAGGCTACGTTTTACTGCGGGAAAATATCTTATTCCCATGGGAAAATCGATTAACCGGGGGGCACAGCCAGCGGTAGCATATCTCTGATGTATGGAAAGCGTAAAGCCCTAGCAGAATTTAAGGCACCTAAGTCAATAATTTCAAAAACTTATTAAACTCAAGGTATAAGACAGATAAGAAGGTATAGCGTGTACATGAAAACAGAATACCCGATTTGAAGGCGCCACATTTTCATTTTATACGGTAGCATTTACCATTGCTCTACCAATTTATTTCTTTGAGGCTTAGATTATTATTTAATTATACAATCCGCGGTGCGCACGCCTGGTAATTTAAGGCGATACCCTCTCAGAGAGAAGCCTGTGCCCTGCAGTGGGCCGAAGCTACATTAAAAGATGGTAAAAGAGGGCCAGGTTTCCAGGTTTCTTTCTTTCGTTCTTTTTCTCTCTCTGTCTCTCTTCGTTCGTTCCTTCCTTCCTTAATTCCTTACGTCTGTGCCTTCTTCCTTCCTTCCGTCCGTCCGTACCTCCCTCCCTCCCTCACTTCTTCCTTCCTTACTTTTTCTATAGGCCATCAATAGAGCTAAAGTACCTGGTAGGGCACTCGCAGCTGCAGGTGCGCGTCCTGCCCGAACTCGCCGTCGGGCAGCTGTATGCTGGGCGGCATGGCGAGCCGCTCTGCCGCGGCCGCGGACCTCGCTCGCGCGTCTTTCTCCACCATCTCGCCCACCAGTCGACCCACCATCGCTTGGATCGCTTGCTGCTCCTCCCATTCCCTGCAAGTAGAAAACGGATTGATTGACATCAGACTAATATTATAAAGGCAAAAGTTTGTTAGTGGGTATGTTTGTTACTTGTTCACGTCTAAACGGCTACAGGGATTTTAATAAAATTTGGTATGGAGTTAGCTGACACCCTGGATTAACACAAAGGCTACATTTTAGTGCGGGAAAATATGTTATTCCCATGGGAAAATCGATAATCCGCGGGTAACACCTCGGGGCACAGCTAGTCGTAAATAGGTTAGTATAGCATCATTGTGCCACGAAATAATTGGTTTTTAACAACAGAAATCAAATTAGCACTACACTGCAACACCTAACGTGATCGGACAGAATACAAGTCAAACGTTTACAGAGCGGTGGTAGGGCATCGTAGAAACGGTTGCCTCGCATACCAGAGGTTGTAGATTCGAATCACGGCAGTTTAGTAAACCACGTACATTTGTGAATTTGAAATAGCAATACCACTCGCAAGTGTCAAGGATCATAAATCATTATATTAAAACATGCCACATACTTATATGTCGTGTGCATACATAAAATACATAATACATCAAACAACTCAAGAGCAATAATAATTGAAATGTTTTTCTTCGGCCCTACCAAGATACATATTTGATAGAAATTTTATTTACCTCAAAACATTTGCTAAAGTTTTAAGCTGAATTAAATTTCTTCAAAATAAGCTAATTTAAGCAAAGAACATTTTAGCTGCTAGTGATGTCGAGTAGCATCCTTACAGAGACGCAATACTTACAGAGCTGCTAACTACGATACAACATAGTCGTAAAACTTTTTAGCACCTTTCTTTAGACATTAATTGGAATTAGTTTCATTGGCGTGGGTCAGACTAGTCATGGCCTAAAGTTGGGCAGTAAAGTAATATAATAGTAACATGCAGATGTCAACTACATTTAGCAACACTTTAACAAAATATGCATACATAATTTCTTTTCTAAAGGCTGTAAATTCTCAAATTAGAATTCGGAGTTTTCATAGGCTTTAATTTAAATGAGTTGCCATTAAATCTATAAAATTGTGCAATGTGTAATCAGCAGAAAATATTAATGGCTCCCTCAATCGCTTCGATGGGCAAGAGGAGTTATTCGCCTGGACATGGCCCGAAACGACCACGTAAAAGGATCAAGTGCCTCCAGTAGCGGACAAGATTAAGGAAAGTCGCTTACGTTGGTTTGGCCACAACACAACGCTCGAAGATGATCGATGAAGAGGAAGAGCTTGACCACCCACCACATGGTGGACTAAAATGTAGAACGAGATGGAACAGAAATTAACTACACATACACAGAACAGAGCTCTCTGGCGCAGATGCACAAGGATACCCGACCCCACTTGAACTGGGAAAAGGGTTGGACAAAGAAGAAGAAAGAGGGCAGTCTCAAATATTGTACAGCTAATTATCTTCCAACAATAGGTGCATTTGTATCTTCCTTAAATCTTTACTTATACAATATCATCAATTCATCATCAATATGTATCATCAGTCATACATCACACTGTCTCACAAAAACAATATTACCTAAGTACAAAAATGCTA
The DNA here is from genome assembly GCA_934045075.1 of Yponomeuta sedellus. NCBI lineage: Eukaryota > Metazoa > Arthropoda > Insecta > Lepidoptera > Yponomeutidae > Yponomeuta > Yponomeuta sedellus. The sequence continues at coordinate 9,782,692 of OW203731.1, forward strand.
AATATGTGTTTATTCCCATTTTTGATAAAAGGACCCATACAAAATTAAAGTAAAATTAATTACCTTATTTTGTAATAAAATCTTTAAATGCTTTAACTACAAAATGGAAATTTAAATTAAAGCTTTTTTTTATATTCTATGATGTTACATAATAACAAGGGGACGAAGCCTTCTTAGAGTCAGAGAACAAACATTTACTTATATATCACATTTGCAAAAACTGTCTGTACAAGCTCATGTTAATAGTAATTTTTAGGACCCACCACTGAGAACCTACTATATTAAGATCTTTGACTTTTGGTGGCGCTAGTCAGCACCCCAAAGCGCCTTAAAAATGGACAGATTTTGACAAATAATCGATTCGTCGTAATAGCGCAAAACGAAAAAACTATAATTTTAAATTTCTTTATCAAGAAGTTCTCTACATTGGCAGTAGATGGAGATATTACTAATATTGCTTTACATCGCTAGATGGCGCTGCTATTACCAAAAAAGACTTTCGGTAATGATATGATATAAATTTGGGACATTCAATATTATGATTCTTTCGCGGTGGCTAGGTTGGTCCAGTCTGCTTAGTAGTTAAAGCTCAGGAGTTGATTTGTTTCGTTATTTTAAAGATGCGGTGTGTATAATGTCCCACTATAGGGCACAGGCCTTTTGTTAAAGAAAGCATATGGGCCTAATCACCAAGGGGCCCACCGCGGAGTGGCAATTTCAAGAGCTGAGGTATCTGAACACCTCAGTTTCGCTATTATTATTTGTTTTTATTTTCTTAATGACTTGGGTACATCGATAGTTTTTATGTGATTAGTTCCTAGTACCCCTGTAGTACTCACAGTGTAGTGTGGTGCCGGTGCGGCTGCCGGTGCCGTGGCGCCGCCGCGCCGAGGCGCTCCATGCCCGCGCACCCCGGCACTTGCACTGAGAGCATCTGCAAATCACAACACACTGCTCTCATTTATGTGGTCCCCGCTCTCCACAATAACCGACCTACGTAATCTACCGCTCTATAAGGGCCAAATAGACAATATTGGTTTTTGTTAATGTTTCTGCTTAGTACTAAAAGCACGTCAGTAGCCAAACAGTAGACAAACTGGCTTTGGCTTTTAGTTGTTAGTGTATAATTGTACATTTTAGGCTCATTCCACTAACAAAAAGTTTATTTCATTAAATCAGATTTTGTCTTATATTTTTTGTGTCAACATAAAGCCATATTATAAGAGCTACACTGAATGTTTTAGTTTACTTTCGACAGCCTAGCGGTAGGTTGGTTTAACGGTAGAGCATTGGAATATCACGACAGATTTAGTTAGTATTATTCCCGCTGATTATCCTGCTACTATATTTTGACTTGTACAGAAAGCCTCTAGATGTTTCTCCATGCTTGTGATGGGTCTGGGTATCTTAAAGAGTTATTTATTAATACATCAATAAAGGTTATGTTATCACAGGGAAAACTAGTGGGACCAAAACAAGTGATAGTATTGTGGAGTTTGTTATTAATATATTTAGTCAAAATATAATCATTATAAGTAGTAGCAGTGGTAGGTGGGCCCGAAGATCCTCACAGTCTTATTTATAAAAACGTAATTCATCAAAACACTCTAAACTCTTTTCAAAATATTCTGTGGTGGAGATTTTACAAGGAAAAGATGTAGCACTGATTAAATAAAGTGCCTCTAAAGAGTGCTTTAGAGGTCAGGTTTTATAATTATATAAGTCCGAAAGCCTTTAAGGCATTGGAATTTATAGGAACCCGTTAAAATGCAAAAGCAAGATGACTTCACTTCAAGCATTAAACTTCTATGGGTGTAGCTTAGTATATTCTCTGGGTTCCACTTTAAGCGTCAGTTAGATAGAATTTGAAATTTTTATTCCTTAATTTATTTGATAGTTAACAGAAGAAAATTACCTTTATTTTCTGTACTGGACATGGACAACCAGCCTTTATTACATGGATATTGGAAATTCTTTGCAGAATAAGAATAGCAAGGATCTTCAGGATTTCATTCCATGTACATAGAACTTGCTCATACATTATAGTTTTACAGGAGCAGTCTCTGTTATTGGTCACTCTTGCCGAGCCTTGCTAATAACATGGCATTATGTAATGACATTAGACAAAACTGCGCGAATATATCGCGCCATAAAAATATTTCAAGGAAATAAGGTATGACCAGATACTAAAGACACACCAATATGTAGGTATTCAGGCGACAGAATAACTGAGAGGACGTAGTAAACATAAATCAGTAACATTTAGGCATTTGGCTGCCTTACTAGGCAAGGGAGGGCAATGCTCCTGTACGTTGAGGTTAAATTGACTTTCAGATAAAATGTCGACCGCTACAACTTGCTTTGGCTCGGTGCTGAATTATTTATGTAGACTATCACACTTCTTTGTTAAAAGACTGAGAATAGAACGAAAAATTTTAGATTTTTATGGCTAAAATAAGTACCTAACAATAATTATGGTAATTTAAACTTTCAGAGTGACATCCATCTTCGTACATCCTTCTTCTTAAATAATATAGTTCCAGCTAGTACATTTACTTTGCGCACGCAGCCAGTATGTTAAGGTATACGAAAGAAAATGCTCTTGGCATTCACTGATCTACAGTTGGAATATTTATGTCCCAATACAAGTTTGAAATATAAAACAGTATTTTCAAGATGGGTTTGAGTTTTGATTTGGAAGTTTTTAAGATACCAATGTTCGACTTCGAAAAATGTAAGTAGCCATATATCATAACAATTAGGTAGTAAAGTAGGTATGTACTTTGTATATTAATTGTGTTGATGACATATCACAAAAGGTCACAGTAGGTTATTATTTAGATAAGAACATTTCGTTTGATGGGCAAAACCAATGATTTGGATGAGATATTTTCAGTCCTCTGGCAGGAAATTCATCCCTGAACTACTTACCCAGAATGTGAACAATGATAAAAATGCAATATTTAGTACACATCATAAATTTCTTATTTTTTGTAATATGTAATTTACTTCAGGACAGATTGCATTTAAAGTTAGCTCAGTGAAATATGTATGAGTCTACCTAGAAAAGATATTCATCTAAATGCTATGGAAATAGAACCTGCCTTAATTTCCATAAACTTGTTTTGCAAGATGTGAGTTATACCTAATACTGTAGCAAGATGGCATGTAAAGCGTGTGGCGAGAGCTGATTACGGAACTGTCTGTCATGAAAATTTATTTAAATTTACACAAACAACGTCTGGGAGTGACGTTGCTATCGGCGCGCCTCTTATCACTTGGCACGCTCCCGCCGTCTCGCGCCCGCCTGATGGCCAACTCGGCTTGGAGCTGACTCGCTTCTACACTCATCGACCTCTGCCTACAAACGTCTGCTTGCTTCCACAACAATACTTGGTGTGCAGTGACAAGCATTATCTTACCATGACAATTATGTACAGAGATATCTATTATACATCGTTGCCTACGGACACAGTGATACTTTTATTAAACATGAATTTACAGTCTTAATATAACAAAGGCAAATTGTACAAGTTTTAGTTCGAATTTACTCACTATTTGGTACGGTGTCGTTCACAGCTCCCGTAGTTTTTTTCGTTATGGATGACAGTTGGTAGTGATGTGATAGTATCCGATGAATTTGTGCAATGTATCGATAAGTAGAAAAATCGACCGGACACTGTACCACAGATCGAATAGGTATTTGCCGCACCACTAGCACTATTGATATCAGCTAATCCTTCGTTAGCATAAAACATTTGAAACAAAACAATCACAGGTAGCACACTACGGAGGTTAAAACACTCGTAAAGCGCCTTTGGAATAATTAACTATCTTTCACTAGTAAATAAAATTATGTGGAAACGACACTATAAAAATAAATTATTTATAAAATAAGAAAAACATATATTTTTCACTATCGCGTTTTTTGTGATAGAGCTTTTCCGTAACTCTTTATTCATATTGGCGGTGGGACGCCTGCCATCGAGCCAGTCTTGTTCTTCAATGACGCGGACGCGGCGCGGCGCGCGGAGTCGGAGTTCGCAGTCGCGTAGTTGCGGGGCAGACATTGCGGGGAGGGGGGGACTGAGGGAGACGGGACGGGTGTGTGTGGCGGTGCACTGGCTGCCCGCCGCGCGTCGCCACCGCCGCGCAGCCAGTGGTGATTTGCACACTGGCACACGTTTCTGTATGAATGTTTTCCATCGCATACATACAAATAAATTCTGTCTAGTTTTGTTTGTGTGCTAGCTAAACAAGAACATTGTAACATGTAATTCCATAAGGTGCTATGCCTCGATATTTCAGTTTCCACATATACCTACCTAGTTGTCACTGCTCGCAGTTTCATGTGTTTAAATATAGAAACAGCGACACCTAAATATAAAACAACATTACCTGTGTTCTTAAAAAAGGTTCAAAAATTATTAATAACCCTAATAATAATAATATTGGCCTTTTTGCATCTACTTAATGAGATGATTTTATACAGCGTCCAGTGGTATCTTCACTCACACTAGATGGGTGAAGGGACCACTCCGACCCTGTAGTACCTGGGACATGGTTTTATAGATGGTGTAGGCTTGCCCAGCACCTATACCATCCTGACAGCTTAGTCGGCCTAGCCCACAGGAAAGACTAGTCAATACGTGCGGAGCCAACCAAGCCACGGGTTTCCTCACGATGTTTTCCTTCACCGTTAGCGTGTGGTATTGCGACTACAAATTCGCAAATGTACGTAACTTTGAAATTAAACAAAGTTATTGGTACATGCCCGCAGTCGGGATCAAACCTGGGGCTCTCGCTTGCCAGTCCATGGTTCTACCCACTGAGCCACCACCGCTAACCCTAACTACCTAACTAAAAGGGTTTTGTCAATGTTGGTTACTGAATTGAGAAGTGAAATTTAATTGAATCGTTTCGTCTCCGTGGCTGTAAAATCTGACGAGACATATTGATACTTGATTGATACCACCTATTCATTCAGTAAAATAGTTAAGTAAAAAAAAACTGGTGGTTAATTACGAGTACACTTGCTACCGCTGGTCTTTCAGTTTCGTAGCTTGGAAATTAATTTCGTGCATGCCGGGAATCTAACCAAGGTCACTTAATATTCTTAAACGACTGTTCTCGGGCCTAATCATGCGAGCCAAATCCTGCCGGAGTCTTGACGTATGCGATAGCAATTAGTATAAAATTTGACAGTTAGGCGATTGGAGTCGCACTGGTTCGCGTAATATAGGGACTGTGGTTCACTGTTCTACCATCGCACAGGTGACATATCAGTATTGGCGGCACAAGCCACGTTGTGTACAAGCTGCCTCCATCCTCTATTTAAGAAGATAAGATATTTTATTCAATAAATTTTTGTATGTTTTAATAGTTATCTTGTATTTGGGACCGAGACAATTCCAATAAATCGAAGTTCTTAAAAATCCGTTCTCGAGACTTTGTTTTCCAATATTATATATTCCTCTCACTTCCACATAACACAATCACTTGTTCTGGTCCCAAACTATGATAACTTGTGGTAGCCAGGTAAAGTCATCATAAATTGGAAATACACCTAGACTATTACAGCGGCCTCCAATGGGAATTAAACCCACGACCTTCAACATGATAATCAGTCATGATACCGCTAGCCTAAGGAGGAAGACGAATAATGCATTTAATTATAGATTTATACTATAATAGTAGATCTGAATCAGTATGTTTTTTCCGCGATGATCGTCTCTAAAACCTGGGCCGCTAGAGATCCAGCTGAGTGTAAAGCCAGCTGCAAAGCACCTCAAACCAATAGTAAAAAATTCACATATTTTTCTAGAACAATAATTATTTTAAAATTAGCACTAGACTGTAGAGAAACCTCCTTTATAGAAATCACGCATTACTTTAGTATGGTTTCACTCGATTTTTCGACATATATTTTCGATATACTTTGGTGCTTAGCGAAAATATATAGCAACCTGAAGTAAACCCTAATTTGTTTTATAAAAAATTTAGATTAAGAAAATCCTTCTTAAACACAATATATTTTGCCGTAATAGTTTTCCTTCTTATATGTGCTACCCTAGATTAACGTTTCTACAATTAACTATTTAACCATAAGGAGGGTCGTTCCACTTAACAACAAATAAATGCACTATAAAGCTTTTTTTTTTGCTAAATAATCGCTAAATTGAAAAATACTTTTCTACAAACACAATATATAATATATATATATAGAATAAACAATGCAACGAATCCGCTCACTGTGGGGAAACGAGAAAAATATCATTAATTTAGGTGTAACTGAGGTAGGTACCTACCTTAAATAATATTCCATGACTTTATTCTACCGTTTCAATGGCGTATTTGAACTAAGAAGCGGATATACAAAAGGAGAATGGACATGACGAAATCCTTAGTGGATTCTTTGTTCACTATGGAATCCAAAAAATAACAGACACCACAAAAAGTCTGAGCAAAACTTAAAAACCTATTTTGAGGCAAAAAATTTCACCCATGCCCATGGATTCAAACCCGCAACCTCTGGCTATCCGTGCCAGCGCTCTTCCAATTGAGCCAATGGGCGACTCACCGACATCAGTGAAATTTCGAACCTCTTTACACTATTCTCTGTATTACGTACAGGCAGCGACATCTGGCTTAAGCAAATTGCATCACTTACAGCCCCGACTACCTACTTTGCAGTTAGGTTTTACATCGGAACGATATCACTGTACCCACATGATTATACTGTTTTTATTTTTAATGCACTAACCCGTGCTAAGGACAAATTTAAAAACCTATTTAGAGGCTAAAAATTTCACCCATGCCGGGTGAAATTAGCACGGGTAAATGTAAAAATAGTATAATCTGAGCAAAAGTGTTTAATTATTGCAAGAAAATAAAACTTTGGTTATCGGAATAGGTAGAAAAGCACGTTAAATATATTTCAAAGCTGCTATCTATTCAGGGTTATTCCAGTGATTTTTTACGGATATACTATGATAATTTTATCAATTTACTTGATTTATGATCTCCATTTTTCATAAATTTAGTAGTTTTCGCTAGTAATGCATATCTTTCGCGGTTCAAAAAATGTGGTACACTTATTGCCAAAAGGATTATTTAGATGACATTGATATATGTAATTAAAGCCAGTACAATGCATGAGCTCTATGTTTTATAATAATTATGTAAACTCTGTTAATTAAGAACTTTGAAAAGACTAAGTTAGGAGTTTTTGGTCCATTTTTCTCTAAAATGATCTAGATGTTAAAATGGACACCTAGTTTGATTTGTAACGTGCATTAAGCCGCAGTTTGCGCGCTACTTGGAATAAAACCTTTTCATTTAATTTTATAAATGATATAAAACGTAAAAAGTTATTATTGCGGTCTGTTCCGAGCGATTCTTTAACAATTTGCGCAAGTAAAAATAGATATAATATTAATAAAAAAAAAAACGATTGCTAGTGCAAGCATTTTGCCCAGGAATAATAATTAATGTGTGATATCCATTCCTTTCTTAATATGGTGGAATTAAGAAATAGACCAACAAAAGTTCCACACATTTAGGCGCTATGTCACATGAAATTTATTATTTATTACTTTTATAGTATCATACAATGCTTTTTTTAATGTTTCAGTATTTCATAGTTTAGGCAGTCAGGTATAAAAGACTCCTTCGCGGTTGTCTAGCCTAATGATTGCTACTGATATAACAAATGACCATATAGATTTTTAGGAATATAAATAAAATTAAAGGCTACGTGAATAACTGATATAGCAAATTCGATAGCGACCACATCACTAGTATTTGTGTTTGTTTGTATTTGTTTACTTTACTTTATCTAATATTATGTACTTACCACAGAACAATGTACCTACGCTCGGGATTTAAACTTATAGACTCACGTTAAAAATAGTTGTTATAAATAATCTACTATGACAATTATATTCAGGTATTTGCTATTTTTGTTTTTCGTAACCTCGAAACCGGAATCCGGATACGGATATAAGAAACGTTTTCATGTTGCTGTCTTGGACTTGAGTATTCACTCAGAACAATAACTAAAGCTTTAGTTATTGTTCTGAGAGTAGGTATTCATTAATCTCAGGTTTTGGTTATTGTTCTGAGGGACGCTGCCTATACCTACAGGTAGATCAGTCAGACCTCATACCTACATAGTTACTGGAGATGATTGGGTACCTAATGATTTTATAAGTACCTACTTTGAATATTTCAAGCCTTAGATTCAAAGAATAATGACTGGTAAAATTAAATTTCAAGCGATGAGGCCTGTCGTATGCCTGGAAACTACCTACTCTAAAGTCGTATGTGCAAAGGTAAAAGGTTTATTGCTGTGACCACATGTTCTGTGGCTGTGACAGTGAAAGAGCTGGAATAACCAGGTATCATAGTCGGGGGTGTGAAGATCACCATTACCGAAGAGGAACGTTTCGAGGTTTCTCCTTAAAGCATGGGTTTATCACACTGAATCCCAAACTATGTATGCAATAACCAAAACCCACCAAAAACATTCTGTAAAACGTTTTTGGTGGGTGGGTCATTCTTTTTGTAGAAACGTGGGCATATTGATTTATTTTATTAGATTTTATTATAAAATAAGTCGATCCCCCCCCCAATCAAGGGCAGTAGAAGAATGTCGTAAACGACTAACGCTAACGCGGCCGATTGCCACTTCGCCATAATTATTAATATTATGGCGAAGTGGCAACCGGGAGCGTTACAGTATCTACGCGTTAACCTTATATTATAAGGTTATCGGATAAACAAAACGTAAGCGCGTTTTAAAATACAGTCAGCGCCATCTAGCGACGTGTGCGGGTATCACCGCCACTCTTAGTCCAATGCATTATATTTTGACCAAATTTTGAGCGAAATAGTAAAATAAATAATAATCTTCTAATAGTTTGGTTGGGCTCTTGTGTTGTGTGTTCTGTCAGGGTCTCCAGGTACTCAAGATCTTCGATTTTTATAGTTTTCCCTTTATGTGGCCATTAAACCCTAACTCTGTACCAAATTTCAGCTCTCTGAGTTTATGGGAAGTACTAGTTCTATTTTGATGATCATGATTGAGTGAGTGTCATAAATGCGAAACTTTGCTGTCGCTTAACTTCGGAACTAAATGACCTACAGACTTGAAATTTTGGATTTTAAGTGCGTGATTATAGCTTACTGGATGACGAAAATTTCTGCGTTCTGGTCTTATCCAGAGGTTCTCAAATAGGGGCCTGAAAATGCGGCGAAATGGTTCCAGTAAATGATGGTACAGTGGACAGCACATCATGGTATACACCCATGCACTCTACTCCGTTGCGTTACGGGCGACTTTGCAACTAAAATGTGAAGATTGACGTGCTGTCGACTGTACGGCAGTGTTTGCTTCGCGCTCGACTTGGCGGGGGCAGTCGTGCCCCCCGATCCAGGGCAGGTAGGTCGGACCCAAACCAACCTTTACATGGATGCACTTTACTCAGTTCCGCTACAGATTTTGAAACTGAAATGTAAAGGTAGATATACTTTCGACTGTACTTATATACTGCTGTACAGTTGACAGAAATTCCACCTTTACATTTTTGTAGAAAAGTCGTCCTTAAACTAATTAGGTCAGTCAGTTGATTAGAGTGTTCGCGGATAGGTTGATGTGACGTCGACTTTACATCCTATTACGCCCATGGGGAGTACATCTTTAGGTTCGGATATGAGGTTCGGAGGTTATCTGTCCTTCTATTACGTAACATTTCACTCTGTCGAGTTAAGCATCTAGACGACTCCAAAGTGTCAAAATATGTATGCATTTGATAGCTGGAGTAGCTTAAAAAACGGAAAAATCAACGTCACTGTAACTAATAAGTATTCTCTTTTTCCAGTTGTATGGTCGCAGAACAAAACAATCAAACAAAAAAAAATGTCCAACGAGAGTATTTTTCGAAGGCTGTCCACCGGTTGGTTTCAAGGCCCAAGTAACACTGAAAAGATGTAACGGAGGTGCAACCGAGGAGATGACAGAGGACAGAGGGAGACAGCGCTAAACAAGAAGGAAAGCCATGCTTGACTTTCCTTCTTGTCTTCCTTCTGAACTGTCCAGCAGTTCTACTCCAAGTTGTATCTTCATCTCTAGAGTGAGATAGATAAGAATATTATTTATTGTACACTGGAAATACAACAAATACAAAACAATTGCAAATATACATAGTACAATTGGCGGCCTTATTGCTAAAAGCAATTTCTTCCAGACAACTTTGCGATGGAAAGTTGCTGAAGGAAATTAGAAAGACGGGTAGCCAGTGCAAATTTGAATATTGATACATACTTATACTTAATAATAATACACTTACATACCGTTACTTATATAAACATAAGTATATATATATACATATATATATATATCTTATAATAAAGTTCTACACAAGACAAGGAAAGTAATAACCTACACACAAGAGGACAAAATTTTAATTACTATACTAATAAATAAAGATCACGAACTCTGCTTTTAAAGACAGCTGGGGAAGGAGAGCGCCTTATTGAGACCGGCAGATTATTTCACAGTCGGGCGGCCCTTACCGCAAATGAGTTGCCCAAGAACCTCGTAGAGTGATTTGGCGTCTTCAGCATCAAGGTCAGCAAGTATTTACTAATAAACTATACTCCTCAAAACAATAGGGAAACTACATTTCAAAGAGGTTTAAAAAGTTTATTTGCTTTTAATTAGTGCTCATCAAATATCCAATAGGCCTGTTTCGTAAAAATAAAAACAACCGGGGAAAGTCGGACTCGCTTACCGAGGGTTTAGAGGGTAAAATGTATAGTTTCCGATTTCTCTCTGTACTTGTAGTAAAAGGGGATATTACTTATCAAATTTCATAGTTCTAGGTGACCGAAAATTACCCTAATTTTTTCCCCTTCATTGTCGAAATATACGTTTTTTTGACGCATAAATGAGATTTTTTTACGTTAACATACAAGTTTTTTTCCGCACCTACAAGTGACTGTAGATTAGTTTCAGACGCGTTCTGATGATAAAGGGTATAGACAGACAGACTGACGAACGGTCGACGAAGTGTTGTGTATAAGGGTTCCGTTTTTTTCCTTATTTTAGGTACAGAATCATAAAAACAAAAGATTATTTTTGTTAGGGTTGCCAAAGTCTACGAACAGCTAAAAACAAAGTGACGCCGGCGCCGCCGTTGAAATTTTTAATTCCAGAAAATTCAATTGTTTTCATTGATGTTTTTCATTCGAGTGAGTGTACATTTGGTTTAAAAGCCAGATCTAACTGACATCCAAGTCTCTCGAGCTGTCACTACGTTTCAAGAGGCACAAATTATGGCAGAATAATATGTAGGAACTGAACTAAGGGTCGGCCCTTCCATTACCAATTTTATTTGGCCATAGTACCCTGATTAATCATACTTTATTTAGTAAGGGTCCTCCTTACTGGCTCTTTTGATATCTTAAGTGTTTATTTGCCTTGTAGTTTGAATATATTTAGTCTAGACTCGAAGAAAGAACAAGTTATTAATTACCGCAGAAGGCGGAATCCCTGTGCCCCTTTCACGGAACCCCAGTTCCGCGGACCAACATGACATCTTTGACCTGCATAATATGGATAAGCGATATGTCATTTTGTTTTTAGGTGTATCTACATATAAGTCTTGGCCATAGTGCTTGCGCAGTGGCTATCTTAACTCTCCACTCTTATCTCCCGCACTTTTTACGAACCGCATGCAGCCAAATGGTAGGTAGCTGATAGGAAAAAATATTCCCGCAAAACCTGTAGTACTATATAAATAATAAATAAATATTATACTATTTTTATTTTTAATGCACTAACCCGTGCTGTCGAATTGAGTCGCCCATTGGCCCAATTGGTAGAGCGCTGGCACGGATAGCCAGAGGTTGTGGGTTCGAATCCCGGCATGGGTGAAATTTTTAGCCTCTAAAAAGGTTTTTAAATTTTATAGATACTTCTAAAAATTAATTAAATCGTCGATCTAAGTGTTAGCTAAGAAATGTGTCTTATACAGCACTACCTCGTGTCGTAACCAAAGTACCTACACGATTTGACTTTTGTTACCTTTTTATTAATAAAAAGCTTATTTAATATGTACTACTTAGGAACTTAAGCCCCATTTAAGAAAGCAGTCAGCTTTACTCAATCAACGCCCGGTTGATTTTAACCGCGAAAAAAATTAATAGATTCAAAGATCATTAGGTACTCAAAGATCTAAATAATCTTATACTTGCACTTTCACTAAACCTTGCAAAACCAAAATGTATCTTACCCAGATACCAAAGCATGACATAAGTTGTAGTGAAGGCGAACTACGAAAAAAAATTCAATATCGTGGCCATCGTTCGTTGGTTCTACTCGTAGTACTCACATATATATACGGATTCTACTAAAATATTGTTTTGATAAACAAACCCAACGCTCCAGTACTCATCACATAAGTATGCTCAATATAATATAATCTACTGTTAAATAAATAAGGACATTAATATGTATTTCAGAGCACGGGTGAGATATCCCCTTTCGGGAAAGCATAAGTGAGCATGCTTTCCCTAACCACAAAAGTAGATTAACAATTCCGTATTTGTAGATTTGGTATATTACAGCTTCGTGCTGAAAGAACAAAAGTATTTTCTTTTACATGATCTCATGTATAGACAAAACTCGCGCCATCCCGCTCTTACTCGCTACGTGAAAGCGACTTGGGGCAATTCTTCGTCTATCTCTCCGTGCATGTTAATTGATCATACTAGGCGTGTAGGCGTGTCAATATGTGATTAAATAGATAGAAAGCATACGAGCACACTCACGGGGTTGGATGCGGCGGTGGAGGCTGCGCAGTGGCGGCGGCGCAGGCGCGGATGTGCCAGCGCGCCAGCGCCCGCGCACAGGAGGAGCGCGGCACCCGCGCATGCGCACACCACCCACCACTCTGGAAACACACAGTTTATCGAGTTCAAAACCCTTTCTCGGACCAACCAGGAGAGTAGTCACAAAAGTATGGTGCGGTTAATTGGTTGAAATTAATATTCTACGCCGAGCCTTTGCCATGTTTTACATATCTATTATTGATGAAGGGCAGTTAAAAGTAATTGACATCCAGTAGGTATTACTGTAACGCAGAACTATGTGTACCTACGAACAATTTAAAAAAACGGCCACGTGCGTGTTACGACACCCGCTGTGTAGGGTTTTGTAGAGTAGGGGAACTACATGAATGTCATTTTCAATGGAATTTGTACGTAATTTTCTTTTTATGAGTTGTTCACTATTCGTTAACTTGTGTAGTTAACTTAGCCGTCATAGTTTTCCTTGTTAGGTAATTGTATGAGCTACTGCCCTGAATATTTTTACGTTTCTGCAATCAACCGCATCGGGACGTCCCTCGGACGGAAAGGGAAGAGACGTCCCTTTAACAAAAATGTTTAAAGTACAGTATTTTGCTAACGGATCCCTAAATAAAAACATTGTTATTCTACACCCAGAGTATTTTTAAACGACAAATTAAACGATAACCCTACACTATGGTGTAGGCGAGAAAAAAAAGGCATATCTAATTTAGGTATCAGGGAGCTACCCTAAAGAATATATCAAGACTATATTCTGCCATTTTTTGGCGTGGTTAATATGTATCTATGCCAAATTTCGTATCACCAGCAGGTACTAATCGTCTTCGACCAAAGCTGTAGACAGACAGACGGACATACAGACACACGGACGGATATGGAGGCATATGGTCGTAACTATGGACGTTCCTTGTTGACTACGGAACCCCAAAATCCATTATCAACTAGTTAGCCAGGCCTACTTTGCTCTCACACCTGCATTCTGGAGGACCTAACAGAATCCAACGCTGCTGCAATTGCAGTGGCCAACTATTAGACAGGAAGAATATAAACTAGTCGACACGCTGACACGAAAATAAAAAGGGAATATTTTTTTATTGTTACAAAGAGTATTTTTAATAAACAGTCGTTGTAGAACATAATTATCAATATAATTGTCGAGTCGGACCCTTGGTTCGAAATTGTGAATCCAAATTCCAAGTGATAAGAAGTACTGTCACCCTTAAAACATGTTTTCTATTAAGTTTAATGTTTCTCTGGAGAACAAATGTTAATTTTTTTTATATACTGGGTGCCATTTAGATTTCATAAAAAATGGTCAAGATCCTCAGGCAACAAAACAACATTTTCGCACCAGGTTGACACTGCTATATCATTGTTAGCTTCGATGATAATAAAATAAATTATTTCATTAATTTGTATCAATTATTAGTCATATCATAACCATGCCAAAGATACCACGGCCTATTAACCAAAACCCGTTACAAAGCCATAGGTCGAGTAGAAGTACTCTACATTTTTGATGACCTGTACTAATAGGTTTGCTAGGAAGTCAGTGCGTGCCTCATAATATGGACCCTCATATGCAGCCAACCCTATTTGCTGCCATATAAGCCATATCACTGATAAGCGTAATAATATTAATTTCCCGAAAAACAAAAACTAAATTATATGTTACATGGTTGCGGATTTATAGAAAATCAATGCTTGCATGTGGTTAATAAAAAAAATGGCCTGTATGATATGCTTAGGTCCACTCGCATCAAAGAAAGTATTCTAGGTAGAGTTTACCTGTGGTAACTATAACGAACTTCCATCGTATCAGAACTTAACATAATTTACCGCAGAGATAGAGGAGGATGGTAAGGGCTTGAATCGGTTCGTATAAGTATTGGAGTTTGTATAAGTATTTCTAGACCATATATCGGCAAGCGCAGCGTAGGACAACTAGCCATAGGATGGACAGAAGATCTCATCCAAGTGGCAGGAAGACGCTGGATGCGAGCCGCTTCGAAAAAGTCTTTTTGGTAACCCAAGAAGGAGGCCTATGTCCAGCAGTGAACTGCTTGTGGCTGAATGAATGACGATGAAATATTGCAGTAATAAGTGATAACCTAGAAACACAAGAAAACAATAACTTCGATCAATAGTAGGCACAATATATTTTTTAAATCGTTGCTTACCCTTTTAAAGATTACTGGTGTTATATCACTATTCTCGTGAAGCGTTCGTGGCCTAGTCGAACCAAGTGATTGGAATCAATCACTTGAGTTAAGCAACAACAGGCTCGCTCAGGTGCAGGATGGGTGACCGTCCCGTGACTACCGCTAGTGGCATTTTTTCGAGCGCTTCCGTGCTTCGCAATGCACGCTAAGCCGTTGGTGCCGGCTGTCATGTAATGGCAGTCGTTAAGTCATGTCAGAGGCCTTATGGGCGGCTTGATAACTTCTTAAAGTAAGGCGCGGGCCTTACTGTAAGAAGTTATCAAGCCGCCTTACAATCCTCCACTGTCTTACAATTCTCCACCAAACCGGACTTGGCCCCCGTGGTGGAGTATGGCCTAACCTTCTTGTGATGCAGGAAGCGACCCGTGTCCCAGCAGTGGGGACATACCTACAGGTGTTGATATCGATATCACTATTTATCATTACTATAGTAACTAAAACGCCAAACCCCACTAGGTGCATGCATGCATGCTACTACGATGCCCTAAAAATAAAATTGCAATTTGTTCAGTGCGTGTGTGTTATGCATGAATCTATTTTTATGCAGTTTGTTTGCGTGGTCGAGCGAGTTAATTTTAGCGAACTTTAATCAGTTAGCAATGCCTAGCTACGAGTGGCTCAAATGCTCGGGAGAGCAAGTAGTAGCCACCTATAGTTTTGCTGCCGATCAAAGGGCAACGTTAAAATATCTTAAATACCTCTCTTGTCCATCCACATTAAAAAATTAATACTGAATAATAAATACGTTTACATGTGTAGGAATTCAGAATACAAATTCTTTATTTTAAATTATTACATTTACATCTATAGTATTTTCTAAGGGTAACACGAGCACTAGACATAATTAAAACTGTTTTTACACGGATTTATGCTCGTTTATTACATTTTTACATCTATCAAAATGGGTGAATAGCTCTCCTGGAAATGTTTTAAATCATCCTTGACTGACGTTCAAAAGGGTAGGTCATGTAAATGGGTGTGAGACGACTAGTGCCTGACATATTTATGCAACAGCTACTTATAGATGCTTATAAGTATACCGCAGACATGCGACATCCTATCACAAGTTGCACTCCATATGCAGACAAGGGTGTAAGGAACGCGGGTTAGCAGGCGAAGGTTGGCCATCGCTGGCTGGCCAAAACAAACGTCATGTGGTCGCGTACTCGACAAAAATTCGACATCGTTGGCCCAAGAATGCACGGTACGAGTATTTTTAGAGTGCGACGAGCGGGGGCGGCGGCGACGTCTGGTGTCGGTCTGCCGGGGCCTGCGGCGATCACCGAAATAGCTTCTCCAGCTGGCAGTACCTGGCCACGTGGCCCGCGCCCGCCGTGATGCCTACCTGCCCCGACCGCCACACCTTGCATCGCGCTACGCTCTCATAAGGAAGTGTACTTCATAGATTCAACCGTCTAACTAATTGAAGAGCATCCAGTCGTAGACTGAGTACCATGATGGTATTGCCTAAACATTCTTTTTATACAGTGAGTTACACAGAAAACTGTGTGTGTAGACCATATTTGTAGGGTTAATCTAAGAGTTGCTTTTCCGCATCATATCACGTGAATGCCATTTATATGGTGTAATTATGTGGCTCAGATAGCCCAGTGAATCACAATGAACTCGAGGCACTTAGATAGTGTTTAAAAATTAATTGGATGTATTGAGTCTACGAGAACGGTGGGCTTAACGGATGGCGGATGGGGATCACGTGATTCCCACGAGGCGGCTATCGCGTGTCACACGGGCAGCGCGCGGCGGGCGGCGCGGCGTGACTCTCCGTACGGAACCCCTGTTGCATCATCAACTTCAGTCTCCTTTATGGCGCATCACCACACGCACCAAAGCAGAGCGGTGATAGCGCATTGGTACCTAGAACCCTCACATTGTCGAAATCGCGGGTACGAATCCCATTTACTTTCTAAGTTACATTTGTAAAGCTGTCGTAGCAATTCCACTCGCTAACCGTGAAAGAAAACATTTTAAGAAGACCCTAGTATCTGAGGTATTTACATAACCTATCATTATGAAGTAACAATTGACTTTACAATGAGTTACATTGGTGAATTTGGGTCCCACCTGTTCAGTAGTTAATAATTAGCAGTTGGGTTTTTGGTTCTTTTTTATTTCAGTTTTTTACCGTCCGTACCTCAAAAGGAACAACGGAACCCTTATAGCATCACTTTACTGTCCGTCTGTCTGTCTGACAATACCTTTTATCTCGGAAACACGTGTAGGTGTCGATTTGGTATCGTATATTTAGATCTACAGTTCCTTAAAGACGAATCAAACTTCTAAGTTTGATGACGTACGCAAAAAAGTTACTATCATCTATGCCGCAAAAAAGCTTATATTCTCAGTTGACCTGAGACTATGAAGATTGGCAAGTAATATCGTTTTATACTTCAAATACACAAAAAAAACTGAAAACTATGCATTTGTAATGAAGTCATAAAATTTGTCTTTGGAGTTCGGGGAAAGCTCGGAAAAAACTGCGAGACTCGATTCCTAAACATATATAATGTTTAAGTGCCTACCTAAAAAAATGTACGGAACTCTTGCAGCGAGCCTGACTTGCACTTGGCCGGTTTTTAATTTTTTTATGTTGATTTTTTGTGGCCTGTGACACTCGCGCAAATATGACGAATCGATTGAGATCTGACCTTTGATTAAGGAGTTACAAAGTAACATAGAATCGGACATACTTGCATCCATAAGACCCAAGCATATTCCACCCTTCAGAGCTCCGCCGCAGTCAGGTAAAAACCAGATGTAAACCCAAGGGCGGTAAACTATAAATAAATAATTATTCATGGACATATTACACAGATCTCGTCAAACTATATGCCTTGAAATCTCACATCTGTGTAATACCGCTCGATGTAATATAACGCGAGTGTGCGATGCACTTAACATATCTTGTCTTTTGTTCAGCTGTCATTACATGAGTTATATTATGCTATGGTTTGTTTCAGGTGTATGGCGACTTTATCTGCAACTGCAAAGATAAGCAATAAGACCGGTCAAGTGTGAAACGTACTTGCTTGGAAAAGGTTTTACGGATTATTTAATTTTACCGCGGGAAGACATGGATTTTTCTTTAGGATTTCAATGTACCTATCTTAGGGCGAACATAACTAGCATAACATAACTAGTTGCTATTAGCAATAAGGCCCCTCATTGTAGGTACTGTATCTTTGTAGATGTTTTGTTCATTTGATTCCTGGTGCTAAATGTAGCTTCTTCATATAATAAGCATGTAAATTTTGTCTCTTTTTGCTATATCTCTGCCTGTCCCTAATTGTTTGTGTACCCATCACGCAAAACCATAAAACGAAATTGATCAAACTTACCATGATAATGGTTCAGACGCCCGAGTAAAATTTTCGGCCTTATTTTTACACCACGATTCTTTAAAACACTCCCAAAACGTTGGAGATTTTACAAGGTAAAACACAGATTAAATAAAATTGTTCTAAGGAATTCTTTAGTGGAATTATGTTATGTTACGCTAAGAGGGGTAAGAAAACGACCATAAATATCTTGGTTAAATGTATCCGTTACCTACTTAAATGTATTCGTTGACAGCTGAGGGAAGAGGTTATAAAGTAATAGCATATCCATAGTGACGGATGCAAGTAACCACTTTACGAAGATTGTAGGAGCTTAATATGAGCGTCGTTTTCATGACAACCAGTCAACATTGCAGCGCACGTACATCGACAGGGTGCAGGACGCTGTTCAGAATAATTTCTCTTTTAGTATGTCATTATAAAAATTACGAGCGCTACCGTGGCGCTAACGGTAAAACGAAACATTCTGAGAAAACCATATCGTTTGTGCTATTTATATATATTTTCTTTTAAATTTTGCAATTGACTGGTAGAAAATGCTTTAGGCATTAAGTCCGCCGCATTGTACATTTAAATAAATTAATATATACCTCAACACTTGCTACGTGCAACGACCCAACTAGTGCGGAAATCTTAAGTCTAATTAACTATGGTGTAGTGGCTCATTCCAATCCAATAACAGTTCAGATTATTCGAATAATCATCTTGGGCGTAAGCTTTCCAAGTACGCAACATCTTTATGTTCTCAGCCATATTCATCCAGCTGGCACCAGTAATCTCCTTAGATCGTCGATCCTAAGGTGGTGGGCGTCCTACGCTGTGTATAGAAATATTAAAGATTCGAATAAACATTACCGTATTCTATTCATTCAGAAATAACTTTGAATGGACGGGAGATGGCAAAGACGACGTGGATAGAATGCTAGAAGACTGAATTTAATACAACCGTGAAAAGGTCTTAAGGGATGAAATTGAGATCGGAGAAAGACCATGACCTGAAGGCGTAAAGACACTACCTAACTGTAATCCAACACAAACGAAGTCGTGGGCGCAGCTAGTAAATAATATACTAATCTTATCTTTATTGAATACAAGGACACCTAATAATTTTATATCTCAATTCATTCTCTGAAATTCAATCAATCAATGTGAACAACCGATGTAATACCTGCTTGATAATGAATTGAAACACAAAATTGTATTATTATTAGTTAATTCGATATCAACCTGTGGCGAGAGGTGGGGGCCGGTCGAAGATTGTTTATAAAGTTTCGTAAACGAAATGTAAAATCCGAGATATCGGCCCCCACCTCTCGCCACATCACTCCCATCACGTCGGGGTCACCACTATAGGGAAGAGCGGGTGATCGTGCTCTTCCACTATAAAGGGAAATTTCCCGCCAGGCAGATCGTATGCCTGGGGACGGCCGGTCCAACTATTGTTAGTTAGACATTGTATTTATAAATAGATAGAGAACACTTTATTGCACAACCAAAAAAATATTACAACCATGATTCTATTTATGGTATGTCATTGAAACACTTTGATTGCGCGATGCAGGAATGTTGGAGTTTGTAGTGCGCGCGCAGAGTTGACATGTGCTCGCCACAAACGCTTGTATTATTAGTTAATTAACTAAAAATAATAATAACTACCACACAATACAAGGATACTCTAGGATATGAAAATAAAGTCCTGGGCTTAGCTTATATAGATTCCACACAACTCTTGCTACGCTTTCTAACTTCTTCCGTAGTAATAAATTCTACGATTGCTACGGCGTAGCGGTGAGGATCCACGGAAGGATGTCTGACGAACAGTCTATTTATTCTATTTTAGTAAACAAGATTCCACGGGTAAATAATTACGTTTTAGGAGAAAACTTTTAAATGTATATAAATGAAGTAACCCTGGAATTAGATAACACGCTGTCAATCCTATAAACAAAGTTAATGAACTTACGAGAAAATAGGTTTCTTCAATATCTCTTTCAAAAGGGAGTACTGGAAGAGATCTGCTTTCAAGAAAATGTCTAAAATCCACAGTTAAGTAAATTTACACATTTCCATGTTTCCACGCGACAAGTTTATATATTGTATGAAAAATAAAAAGTAAACAAGTTTAGAGTTTTACAGTTATGCTTATTGCAAGTGGTTTAATTATCGTTGAAGAAAAACAGGTTTCAGGTTTTGCGTTGTTTCAATAACAAGTTGAAGAAGAAGAAACCATTTATTGCATCAACAGAAACACACACATTCATCACAACAGACCCTCTTCGTTGCAGCGTAGCACCATTAGTATTTCTCAGAAGTTAGCCAAAAAGATTCAGCGTAGGGTGAAATTCATAGAGCACTTCCTCCAGAAATCTATACAAAATAAACGACCGTAATTAATAAGGTATAAAATTCCCGATATTATTTCAATAAAAATGAAAATCCCAATTTTAGGTACGCCTAGGGAGGTATCTAGTATGAGTGAAGTGCCACTGCTAACGTAACGTGAAGTGCTAACATGACATTTGGTCATAGAGATCAAGTTTTTTATTTTGATAAGAATAACTTTATTCGAAATTTTATATTGACTAGGGACACAATGTATGTGCCCCTTCGTTCAAAGCGACGGATTGCCAAATTGTTGGCATTCAATATTTATGACCCTATTATTGTTACGACCATAAAACATTACCATTAGTAAATAAAAACTGTAGAAAAAGTTCTACTAGTAAACCTCTGTACTAAAAAAAAAAATCATTTTAGCTAATCAGAATATAAAGGGTGGTTTTTCTGGAAAGGTACTAGAGTTAGAATTGTTCTGAGAACAACATGAGATTGACATACTTTGTGTCACGGAGCACGGGCTATTAGAATCTCATATGAATTTTTCCGTACATAATTATCAGTTAGCCAGTTGCTACAATAGAAAGTCAGCATTGCATGGGGGATCTTTAAAACTAGTAAGGGATAGTTTAAAATTTAAATAAAGGAAAGATATTTGCAGACTTTCTGTTGAAAAAATCATTGAACTATCGTGAGTCGAATTATCGTCACACATTGTAGTAAGCGTATACAGGCTCCCCACCAGCGATTACAGTGTATTCGAATCGGTATTAGAGGATGTATTAAAAGTAGCCTGCAGTAATAATAAGGTCTGTGGTGATTTTAATGTAAACCTGCTTGTATATTCCCCTTCGAGCACTAAATTAAAACTAATTTTTAAGTCTTTTAATTTGATAAATATTTTCTTAGAGCCCACCAGGATTACCGAAACCACCGCCACCTGCCTTGACAACGTATACTGTGACTGTGAATTTTCCCATTATTCTACTGTGAATTGTCTTAAGTCAGACCACAGTGGTCAAATTGTACATTTTAAAGCAGATTTAAAAAAAATAGAGCAAGATGTACTTTGCAGGGTGATAACAAATAAAAAACTAGAATTGTTTAAAATTGACTTAAAAAAAAGATTACCTATTCAAAAAAATAAAACTCAAGATGCTAATGTTCTCTATCGAGATTTCTTCAAGGCTGTTTCAGAAACTTTTTAAATTAAAACAGATATCCTGCAAACAAAATAAATTACAATTTAGTGAATGGGCCACAGCCGGCATCCGAAAAAGTAGGGAAACACTTTATGAGAAAAAAAAACATATAAATACAACCCCAGTTTTATACAGTATGTAAAACTATATTCAAAATTATTTAAGGCCGTCTGTCACAAAGCAAAATGCGAGTATATAAAATCAAAAATCAATCAATCTTCTAATAAATCTAAAACAATTTGGGCTATTATAAATAAGGAAAGTGGTAAATCCAAATTGGGAGATCGCGAATTTGCACTTAAAATAAATGATAAATTAATAACCTCGAATGAAGACAGTGCTGCGGCTTTTAAACAGTTCTTTACAAATGTTCCAATTATAACGACAGCTCCTTTAGACTCTTCTCCAGCTCTTGCTGAAACTATTTTGAAAGACAATGTGAAATTTTTCGTTTGATTATATTGAAGCTCATACCGTGATTAAATCGTTTAAAAAGCTAAAGCTTAAAAAAACTGAAGATCTGTGGGGTATGTCAGGAACAGTAGTTAGCTCAGTAATCGACACCCTAGCACCCTATTTATCCAGAATCTTTAACAAATGTCTAGATGAGGGTATATTCCCAGATCTCATGAAATATAGTAGGCTCGTTCCTTTATTTAAAAGTGGTGATAAGCAAGATCCCTCAAATTTCAGACCAGTCTTGCTTCTACCCGTTTTGAGTAAAATATTCGAGAAGATATTTCTAGGCCAACTGCTTACACACTTCAATGACTACCAACTTCTCCATGGTCAGCAATTTGGCTTTACGCAAGGGCGCTCTACAACGGACGCCGGCGTCATGTTAGTTAAACATATATTTAGTGCATGGGAAGATCGCAAGGATGCTATAGGCGTATTCTGTGACTTGTCAAAAGCATTTGATTGCGTTGACCATAAAACACTTCTTTTAAAATTAAAGCACTATGGTATAAACGGGAATAGCCTAAAACTTATGACATCATATTTAGAAGGAAGAATTCAAAGGGCTGATATTAATAGAACTAAATCTTCAGGGTCAGAGGTCAGGATAGGAGTACCACAAATATCGATTTTCGGGCCGTTCCTCTTCCTCGTATATGTAAATGATTTGCCGTTCATGGTTCAAAATATGTCAGAGATAGTATTATTTGCAGATGACACGTCACTTATTTTCAAAATTAAGAGACAAGAAGATGACCTTGACAATACTAATGATGCTCTCTCTCAGGTACTAAACTGGTTTACGTCTAATAACTTATTGTTAAATTCAAAAAAGACAAAATGTATAAAGTTCACTCTACCGAATGTCAAAATAGTTGAGTTAGGAAAGGACAAACTAGACCTTGTCGAAGAGACTGTATTTCTAGGTATCACAATTGAGGCAAACCTTCAATGGGGTCCTCATATAAAAAAAATGGCGAATAGGCTTAGCTCTGCAGCACATGCTGTTAAAAGAATTAGGGAACTAACTGACGTCGCAACTGCCAGGCTTGTTTATTTTAGTTACTTCCATAGTATTATGTCCTACGGCATACTATTGTGGGGACGGGCAGCGGACATTGAGACCAGAAAAGAGTGATCAGATTCATGTATAAGCTAGGCAGTAGAGATTCGTTAAGAGAATTCTTTAAAGAAACAAACATCCTCACAGTTGCCAGCCAGTATATCTATGAAAATATTATGTATGTCAGGAAAAATATTAGCAACTATAAAACTGCAGCTAGCCAACAACGTAAATACTAGAAATAAACATAAACTTTTGATCCCAAGATTTAGGCTGGCAAAGGTTAATACATCCTTCATGGGGCATTGTATACGCTTCTACAATAAAATCCCTGAAGATATATTAAGTTTGACTGAAGCGCGGTTCAAAAAATGTGTAAAGTACACTTTGTGCCAAAAGAGCTACTATAATATTAAGGATTATTTAGATGACAATGATGTCTGGAATTCAAGCATGTAAAATTCACGAGTTTTGTAGAATCTTCGTAAATTCTGTTAACTAAGGAATTTGAAAAGACTAAGTTTGGAGTTTTTTTGTCCATTTTTTCTTCAAATGATCCAGATTTTGAAATGGACACCTAGTTTGACTTGTAACGTTCATTAAGCCGCAGTATCTGCGCTACTTTGAATAAAACCTTTTCATTTCATTTTATTTCATTCCACTGGACGTTGTATAAATCATCTCGTTACGTAGATACAAATACCACAGTTTCTTAGGAAAGTATCCTAAGGTTTTTTTTTTAAATTTTATGGTCCTGATTAATATTTATATCTGCTTAGTACTTATCGTCTTTGAGCTAAGCCCAGTGGTACTTATTAGTTAATTTCGCTACAATCTCAGTTAATTGTTAACAGATAATTTAATTTAAAATATACAAAAATAATGTCGTGTATTCACTGTTATCGTCCCGTGGGAAACCGTCCAACTGCTTCACAAAGATATGAAATGTTACAATCTTATCATGTGGCTGTGTAGTGTAAGATGAAATATTTAACGATAAGTATGTAAGTTATTGTATTCTATGTAAATTGTGTATCTATCATAATACAAAGAGATATATTTTGTTAGAAGATATCTGATGCAACGATCTGGATTCGTGCAGTTCTTCTGTGCCAGTAGTGCCATGGATTGAGTGCCATGATCATGGATTTTATTGCGATGACAGAAGTCCCACGAGCGGGACGTACATTTAATCCTTATGGCCTGATTACACCTACCGAGTACCCGCTGTAACTGACTGACTGTCCTGTCGCAACTTCAAAAATACGTGTAAACACTTCCTTACCCTTTAACCCCACTACACAGACAAAGCCGCTGATATGGATCGAAAAAAAAAATTAAAACGCACCGAGTGACGAATATTCGCCGCGTGAACGCCGAGTGCAGTGTTCCGATGCACCGAGCGAGCGAACGAGAAGCGGGGGGTGGGTACTCGGCCTAGTAAATAGAAAAGGGTGCGAGTGGCTGTATCGGCCTGTCGCCAGTCCTGGTCCTAGAGTCTAATACTTACATAGTTTTTCAATAGACTGAAATAAGCACAACAATGGTTGATAATTGCCTCGATTTGGTAGTCTACAAAGCAATAGCAGTACAATGTCATTCCAGGGGTATAACCCCAGCAAATTAAATAGGCATCTCTCGCGAACCCTATTGAACAACTATGAATTTTAGAGACTCACCCCCCGGTAGGCCGAGCAATCGGACACTTGTTTACAAAGACCGAGGGCACTGTCTCGCCACTCTACTCGGTAGGTGTAATCAGGCCATGAACGATTCGATCTAACTGCGTCAAATCCCACACTAATTATATACCAAACGTGACGATTCCAACAGGATTTTGTGCGCATAATTAGGTCTCAGGTACTTGTTTATTGCCGAAAGCTCATAGGTACGCAAGAAAAATACAATTTAACCCGTAAAAGTGATTTTTTTACTATTTTGTTAAGTGGGAGGAATACTGATTTCGATTGAGGAATATTGAACTTATTCGGCACCTCGCGCAATTTGATCTTCTTCGCGAGAGATGACTATTATTTGAGCGGGTTACCATTGAAATGATACTGCCATTGCTTTGTTGACTACCAAATAGACGCAAATAGCAAGGATTGTCGTGTTTACATAACTCTATTGAAAATATATGATTCTATTCTAAGTGTGCCTGGATTCTGAGTTATGCTAAAATAATTGTAGTATAATGTTTTAACTTCATTGACACTTGTAGTTTACGCACATAGACATATCAAACTTTCTAGTCATCAAAAGACCGTGACCGTATATCTGTCATTGTACTATAGTTCACTAACAGACTCGAGGCTCGGGGTCTGCAATTTACTGCCACTCCTGAGATCCTGTCAAACCCCTTTCGCTTCATCAACATTTATTAGTCACTTCACGTACGCGTTTAAGCTTCAGGTACTTTTTATGTGATTCGCTAATACTATATGATCGACGAGCTATGTCCACCTGGGACTTTCCTTAGCGGCCCTTCCAGCTGCATTCGTTCGTTATATTTATTTTGTCACTCTTTTCTTCATATCGTAATCTATAGGCTGTACGTATTCTATATACGAGTAGGAAGTGTTGTTAATCTAATCTGGTTAATACTGCCTAGCCGCAGAAGTTGTAATTAAAGAAACTAAACTTCATGACAAACGTAAAAATCAGCGAAATTTGCCGTTATTTGTTCGGATACTCAAAATTCCAACAGTAGAGACAAGAATATTATTTCTTAATTTGGACACCTACAGAATCGCTATTATTTTCGATTTATGCAAAAAGAACCCTAATTCGTTATCTATGCCTACAAGGCCAAGGTCTGTCTGTCTCACCTACACAGTGTTTTATTTCTAGAACCGTAGTATGTAGCCAGTTAAAATTGAAACAAAATGTGTTATTATAGGGTAAAGCCGAAAAACAACTTAAAAAATTCAAAAAAGCTTTCCCAACGTTTTTTGCCCTATGGTAAAAACGGCAATACTTATATAGGTACCTAGAATTGTCAAACTAGGTATTGTTAAAAACTTGTCAAGTATGATTCGGACCCCTGCTTTGTCCCGATTTGAATGAACACATTTCGCAAAGCAAATACGTAGTATTATAATTGTGGTATGAAACTGTGCACGAATTAGACTCAAATTACGTTATGAATTTAATTTATTATTCTAGTATTAAAGGTTTTGTAGACAACCGATCAACCATCCACATGTAAATTACGTTCTAAAATTTGGAGAAAACCGCTGACATAATTGATTAATGATAAAAAAATAAAGATAACATTATATTAATTTGTTTCTTTTTTTCTGTTGCGGAACCCGCGTGCTTGTTTTTTTCCGTCACGCTCTTGGCCAATTATTTTTATTGTTAATCAGTAGCTGGTGGGCTGGCGCGGGCGGCGGCGGCGCGGCGTGATAAGCGGGTGCCGGCGCGGGCGGCGGAGAGGGGGCGAGCTCGTCTGTCTAGACGAAGTGTAAACAGCGTAATTAGGAAGGTGAAGGCAGTCACGATGCCCGGCGGCGCCCCCCACCCGAGGCTATGTCTCGCGACGTCACTACTTTTTGGCTTATTAGCGCTAATCAACATTTCCAATCAATGAGCGAGACCTAAGTATTTCGCTGTTAGGTACACTATACACCCTGCTCCTTTTGAACTGGCTTAGAAATGGAGGATGTTTCAAATTAAGTATATTTTTTTATTAGACTTTAAAAAAGCATTCTTTTCAAAAGCTGGTCGAACAGTAGGTAAATATTGCCAAATATTGACCAACGATCGATGTATAGATAAGGAAAAATAGCATTTATTTAAATAACCACAATTTGAAAGAGGTCGATACTATACAGTGTTAGTCTTACTATAGATACATATACAGTGTTTTTTTTCCGACAATTAGATAGGTACTTCACTTCTATTTTTTTTTATTTGTAATCTTAAAAAGATTCTAGGCATTATTATTTGTAATCTTAAAAATATTCTAGGCATTATAGTATATCTTATTACGTTACCGTTAATGTGTTGAAATAAAGAAAAAAAAATTTAATGCGGTGAATTTTGAGTCTAGGACGAGGTTCGTCGACGAAGACGACAAATCCATGAAGGGGAAAAGGTACCGCTGGCAGTCTTATGTACAGCGTAGTGTTTACCCAATAAATTTTCTATCCCATGTTGACGCGTTTTGAACATAAAAAAAACATTATCTCTAAGGTACCTTAGTGTCGAAGTGTAATCGAGTTTCCATCCAAATAACGTATATTTACAAGTGTATTACAATTTCTTCTAAAGGTATTAAAGTTCATCATGATGAAAAACACAATCCTCTTAAATATTGCGGACAAGACACGTAGACAGTTGTAAAAACAACTTCACGTAAAACAATGACGGAAACAAAAAATAAAAATTACAGACCGATGTGGGTATAAACATACCCACATCGGTCTGTAATTTTTCTTACATGTAAAATATTATTATGTCATGTAAAATATTATACATGACGTGGAATATTTTCTTGTTATTTCTAACTTAACTATTAACGAACACTTCTGAACCTGAAGATAAGAACAAACGTAAACAAAAAAAACCTATCAAAACACTGTACAGTAAGGTTTAACTTATTATGATACAACAATTTGCGATTTATTCGCGTTATTATAAATAGGTTGGACCGTTCGCGGTTTGCAACTGAGCAATTGCTGATGGCTAATTTAGGACAAGATAATCCTGATTCATCGATCAAATGACGAACAGTACAAAACGTCTTTAAACTAAAGCAAAAATCCAAATTCAATAATATGTGTATGTATATGTTGAACATTACTTTTCGTGGGAACTATTTACACTTTTTTAAGCCTGAGTTTTAATCTCATGCTTTTTAAGCATGCTTTACATAGAGGTAGAATAGAATAGAGACGCCGAAAGCGCAAGGAATGGCTATTTTTTGGAGTTTACGCGATGGGCGCTCTTGGTAATAAATTCCTTTTTCTCTCTCTGACAGAAGGCCTTTATTTGTATGGTAACCCCAAAAAATTTGCTGGCCCTTAATGGTATACACTTTTGACACCTCTATTATTTTCTACCTCTATGTAGAGCATGCTTAAAAAGCATGAAAATAAGGCAAATATAAATCACGAATGTAAATCAGGCTTTAGTCAGCAATAAATGGTTGACAATCCCTTAGTATACTCGTACAATAGAAAAAGTATACCAATCACACTAAAAAAGAAATAAAAAAGAATATTCTACCTATCTATCTACACTATTTAATGTACAGAAATGATTGATTGATTGATTGATAGGAGTGCTGTTTTAGTTAGTTAAGGTGACCTGCTCTGTCCGAGCATACTGCGGGCTGCCGCAAGTTGCCGCTGGACAACGGTGCCACAGGAAGTGTCGTCCACTCGTCCGTCGCGTAATGGGCCAGTTCTTACAGGCCTCGAGCGCGCGCTCTCATCGGCGCTATTCGAGTTGTTTGTCAACGTCGGTGTAGCCGATGTGCCGCGGTCGCAGGCTATAAATAAACAACAGCGGTCAGACCGCACGAGACTCGCGGTACGTTCGCGCCGCTCCGCTGCCTCTCCCCGAACAATCACTATTGTCTATGTCATTCTAACACGTAAACGCACGCATTAAGATGAATGGCATGCACGACCACTTTGTAGTTTTAGTTTGCAAATAACATGCACTGCCACCTGGCGCCTCTAGTATTTCAAGAGGCGTACCGAGCGCTTGGTAGTCTAAACGTGATGGTACCAAACGTAGGTAAACGAAAGAACAGACGTGTGGAATGGGAGAGGTTTTAATGTTAACTTTTATTTAAAAAAGGATTAGTACTCAATGTCCAAACGTTTAGGTGCGATTCCTGCGTGTCAAAATAGGATGTACATAAGCTTATTAGATGTAATTGTAAGTATGGTATAGTAGTAAATGAAATGAAATGAAAAGGTTTTATTCAAAGTAGCGCAGAAGCTGCAGCTTAATGAACGTTACAATTCAAACTAGGTGTTCATTTCAAAATCTAGATCATTTTGGAGAAAAAATGGACAAAAAAACTCCAAACTTAGTTTTTTCAAAGTCCTTAATTAACATAGTTTACATAATTATTATAAACATAGAACTCATACATTGTACTGGCTATAATTCCAGACCTCATTGTCATCTAGATAATCCTTTATGTTATAGTAGCCCTTTTGGCACAAAGTGTGCTTAACATATTTTTTGAACCGCGATTCAGGCAAGCTTAATATATCTTCAGGGATTTTATTATAGAAGCGTATACAATGCCCCATGAAGTTTGTATTAACCTTTGCCAGCCTAAATAGTGGGAACAAAAGTTTATGTTTATTTCTAGTATTCACATTGTGTTGGCTACCTAAAGTTTTAAAGTTACTGATATTTTTCCTGACGTACATAATGTTTTCATAGATATACTGACTGGCAAGTGTCAGGATGTTAGTTTCTTTAAAGAAATCTCTTAACGAATCTCTACTGCCTAGCTTATAAATGAATCTGATCGCTCTCTTCTGCAAGACAAAGATGGTCTCAATATCTGCAGCCCGTCCCCACAGTAGTATGCCATAGGACATAACACTATGGAAGTAACTAAAATAAACAAGCCTAGCAGTTGCGACGTCAGTTAGTTCCCTAATTCTTTTAACAGCATATGCTGCAGAGCTAAGCCTATTCGCCAATTTTTTTATATGAGGACCCCATTGAAGGTTTGCATCAATTGTGATACCTAGAAATACAGTCTCTTCGACAAGGTCTAGTTTGTCCTTTCCTAATACAACTTTGCTGTCAACTACTTTGACATTTGGTAGAATGAACTTTATACATTTTGTCTTTTTTGAATTTAACAATAAGTTATTAGACGTAAACCAGTTTAGTACCTGAGAGAGAGCATCATTAGTATTGTCAAGGTCATCTTCTTGTCTCTTAATTTTGAAAATAAGTGACGTGTCATCTGCGAATAATACTATCTCTGACATATTTTGAACCATATCTGTATCTGGCCACTTCACCTAATTTTAGGTAAAAAATAACACACACTGTATAAATGCATAGTTAGCAAAATTTATTGCGTTTAGCGGTTCGAAATACCGCAACTCTACTTTTGGCTGTTCTGTACAACATACGTCTATTTCTGTACAATAAATATAGTCTAGATAGATGAAAACAGTAAACCTCTCTTCAAAACCCTGAATATATTAGGTACATATGGTACGTATTTATGTACCACATTTCCACGTCCTTAAACAAAATAGTCACGAAATATATAACGGAAGAGGTAGAAGAGGAATATTAAAACTCTATACTCACGAAACTCATATGGAATGGCAATAAAATTATCTAATAATTTGCCACAAAAATACAGAAATACTTGTATTTTTCTCACGATCACGATCACAATCACGTAATCAAAAACCACTTTGTATAAAATAAATAATTAAACAATAGTTTATATTCACGATTATCAATTGTCCTGGTCCTAAACTAGGATACCCAAACAAATGTATGTCAACCCCTAGTGGGAATCAATCCTACGACCTCCGGCATGGTAAATAGACGTGATATCGTTCGACTAGCCAGACAGAAATGATCATAAATAACATGTATTAACGTGTACATTACTTCATTGTTTCGAACTATAACATTTATTTACATATTTATTTATAAAATTAGTAATTTACTTACTAATTTACTTACACAATTAACACAATTGAACCGTCATCAGTCAACCTCCTGTCGCCAAAAGCCCCGAAAAACACCCAGGTGTACCCCCGAAGGGCCAAGCTGCTGATCAAGTGCTCGTTTGGGCGACCGAGGCGGGATTTGAGCACATAAGTTGTTTTATCTGAGAAGCGACAGCCCCACAATCATCTGACGGCCATCTATTTTGACGTTCCAACACTTCTCTCCCTTCTACCAAGAATGACAGGACAGCATGCCAATGGAAGGGTGTGCTTGCCCCACGGATGTAAAACATCCGTGGCTTTGTGTTTTAATCTGTGAAAATAATCACTTCAACATTACAAACAAAATTTATTTATATACAAATTCAGTGGGTCTTTAAAAGAAAAGTGAATAAAATGTATTAAAAAACAAATCTGCGATCTAAGCTTTTGAAAGATGTGATACCCAAGAATAACGACGGGAATAAGACAAAGATTTTATAAATTAATGTTTTTTTTTAGATATATGTATAAAGTTAAGTATTTTTAGTCATCAAACAAGTTAGAAACCGTATGTCGCAACCCACGGATGTAACTCCCACACCTGTGACCAGTAATGATAGAGGGTTTGCACAGTGTCCTTACTGCCCCCAGGTACGCCTTTTCAAAAACAATAAGGGCCTCAATATTCACATTGGAAAAACCCACAAAACCAGATCAACAGACAATCAGACCACCTTTCATGACACTCCGCTTGATGGCCGGGCTATCTACAGCCAGTCGCAGAATGAACAGGGCGATCCACTTTGGAAAATTCTGGGAAACTTGAAACGATGTTGTCCGGTTGTCAAGCGCATTCCACGCGGCGCCAGTACGAGCGTCGCGGAAAAACTCTCCCGAACTATAGAATCCATCACAAAATATAACACCCAAGGCGCCTGGGAGGCCTTATTCAGGTTGCCGTATGAAACTTTCCACATAAATAACAATAATTGGAAAAAAACATCACTCACAGCCCTAATAAAAGAGAACTGCACGGATATCCATCACCCCATACAAAATCTCCAACCCATCAACAACTTCCATAACAGTAATAAATACAAACGAGTTGAAACAAAAGTAAACGACGGTGACCTGAAGGGAGCTCAACTCCTCTTCTCATGCGACACGATCGCACCTGACTCGCCCGAAGTTCTGTCGGCCCTTAGAAATAAACACCCCTCTCCCCTTGATTCTCTTTGCCTTCCACCAGCACCACAGCCCGATGACGAACATCTAGAAGTCATTGGAAAAGACGTCCTAGGGGCCGTGATGTCATTTAAGAATGGTTCAGCAAGTGGCCTGGATGGTCTTAGCCCTAGAAAGAAAGAAAGACATTTATTATAGCAACAAGACACATCACAGAAACAAAAAACCACAAAATTAACACAACATGAGCACAACAGAAATTAACCAAATATACAAATAAACGAAACAAAAAACACACAAATAGCTTTCGCCTGTGGTGCGTCTAAATTGCCACAAAAGGCAGCTGACTCAGCGTTGTGCTGAGGGACTGAGCCCTCAGCGCTGATTTTCAGTCAGTGCCCGAGGTAACTGAATGGTCCTACGAGGTGCGTGTCATGGTGCATTTATAGGATATATGAAAAGGATAGGATAGGTAGCACCTCAAACACCTCCTCTGCGGCGTGACCGGCCAGGCAGGTGAGACACTGCTCAACCGCCTCACGGCCCTTGTTAACCTGATGTTGGCTGGAAGGGTTAACCCAGAGGTGACCCCGCTGCTATACGGGGCGAACCTATGTGCCTTAAATAAAAAAGACGGAAAGATTCGCCCAGTAGCGGTGGGGTTGACGATACGCCGCATAGCGTCAAAGCTCTGCTGCCGCGGCATCCTCCCAAAACTTCAAAAAATTCTCCAGCCAATCCAACATGGTTTCGATTCAAAAGGAGGATGTGAGGCAGCAGTGCACGCTGTGCGGACCTACATCAAGGAAAAAGGAGGTGAGGTGATACTGAAAGTGGACGTAAAGAACGCCTTCAACTCGGTGGACAGGGGCGCAATGCTGGCAGAGATAAAAGAAATAAACCCTGAAATTTATCCTTACATGTGGCAATCCTACAGCTGCCATTCTTATCTAGTGTACAGGGATAACGCCCTCGAATCTGCTGTGGGCTGCCAGCAGGGCGACCCACTTGGGCCAGCTATCTTCAGCCTGGCTATTCATAAAATAACAACCTCATTAAAATCAAAATTAAACATCTGGTACCTCGATGATGGCACCCTCGGAGGAGAATCAAAAGAAGTACAAAAAGATCTTGCAACTCTCTCGGAAAAATTTAAATCAATAGGTTTGGAACTAAATTACGGTAAATGCGAACTATACCCTTTTGACCACATAAATTCAGAAATCCCCATTCGGGAATTTAACAGATTGGCACCAAATATAAAAATACTGGATAGTGAGAACCTCTACCTCCTAGGGGCGCCAGTCCTCGAAAAACCTTTCCCGCAGTTTCTGGATAGTCAAAAAAAAAATTTTTCGAAACGATTCCGCACCTTAGCCAAATAACACACATATGGCCTTCCAAATTATCCGCTTCTGTCTATTTGTACCAAAATTCTCGTATTACCTAAGGTGCAGTCCGCTGTTTAGCCAGGCGGCACTCTTGGAGCCCATAGACTCCATGATTCATCTGGCCCTAATCCAGATTTTAAATATTCCCATTTCCGATCGCGCCTGGCTCCAGGCCTCCCTACCAATTATGTTGGGAGGCCTTGGAGTCAGAAAAGTGACAAGCGTGGCACTGCCTGCCTTCTTGTCTTCCGTCCACAGCATCGAGGCCTTGTATTAGCAAATTATCTGCCCATCCTTGGGCACGATTGAGGTCTCATGCTGTAAGGAAGCCAAGCAGACATGGAGACTGGTTTGCCCGTTCACCGACCCACCGAAGGACCCTTCAGTGCAGCGACAGTGGGACGGGCCGCTTTGTGAGCTGACGCAAAGACAGCTAGTTGAATCTAGCATCAGCGACCCAGAGCGAGCCCGCCTCCTTGCTGTCTCAGAGCGCGAGTCAGGTTATTGGTTACAGGCACATCCATCAGTGGCAATTTGCACGCTGATGTATAACGTATCTTTCAGCACTACCGTGGGACTGCGCCTGGGTTGCGCTATCACTGTGCCCCATCAGTGCCCCTGCGGCGCTGACGTCAACCACATGGGTCACCACGGGTTATCGTGTCAACGGAGTGCTGGCCGCTTACCGAGGCACGCGGCCCTAAATGACGTTATCCGATGGGCCCTCGCTACATCCGGAGTTCCAGCAATGCTGGAACCTCCGGGAATTTTCCGCGGTGACGGGAAAAGGCCTGACGGAACGACGTCAATACCCTGGAAACATGGGAGGCCGTTAGTGTGGGACACAATCTGCGTCGACACACTGGCACCTTCCCATGTTTCTCAGAGCATAAGGGCCGCTGGCTCGGCGGCCGGCGCGGCGGAAGGCCTCAAACGGCGGAAATATGCAACATTGGGCAACCAATACATATTCGCGCCGTTTGGGGACGAGACACTGGGCCCGTGGGGCCCCGAGGCGCGTTCGCTCTTTAAAGAGTTGTCGCATGGGCGCATACCTCGGCCAGAGAATAGTTCTAACCATCCAACAGGGGAATGTTGCCAGCATTCTGGGCTCCCTGCCGAGGGACACCGACCTGGGGCAAGTGTTTTATTTGTAAATTATAGTTATTTATTTTTATTACTTTAGGTTAGATTTTAGTTAAGTTATTAATTTAGTGTTACTTTAGATGTTTTGTTTAAATAATTAGTTTTTTAATATAACGAAACTATAGTTGTTGCACAAAAAAAAAATTTACTTACTAAGTAGGTTTTATGCTTAATAACAATATTTGTGCACCCTGAAGGGTAGATCGTTTTTACGTACCATAATTTTAAGCTACAATGTTAATACCATGCTTTAATAAATCAATATTTTTATTAATTACATTATCTCTGTAAATATTTCCATACTTACAGAGATCATATAATGTTAGATAATCGTCAGAGATAATCGTTAGCAATATTTAAAAGCATAATGTTTTTTGTCTTGACAACCAATTATTATTTAACAAAGAAATTTAGCATATTTTAAACCTTATACACACTTAGATGAAGATGAAGTTTTTAGAAGCTAAAGCCTATACTTACCCGTGATACCAAGTGCATATCTGTGGGTATTTGCAGGTATTTTTAGGTATTCAATAGAAAGAGCGTATTTTCCCTGCCTTAGTCTTCCTTTTAGGTACGTCTTTAAGGCAGATACTGACTTTTTTCATGTTTCTACAATCAACCGTTCAATTAGGTGAGGGGAGATGGTACACGCTACTCTAGTAAAATTAGCGCTGTAAAGCTTAATATTTCGCAAACAGACTTTTAGACTATCACGAGTCTTCCTTTT
This sequence comes from Yponomeuta sedellus, assembly GCA_934045075.1. Taxonomy (NCBI): domain Eukaryota; kingdom Metazoa; phylum Arthropoda; class Insecta; order Lepidoptera; family Yponomeutidae; genus Yponomeuta; species Yponomeuta sedellus. The sequence goes on from OW203731.1 coordinate 9,818,317, forward strand.
AGGTTCATAATATTATACTGCCCTATGTTTTTTTACTTTTCAATAATTAACCGTTTCGGTAGGGTGGGTGAACGCATTAAATTAACAAACAATTTCGTTTAAAGCTTAGTATATCAGAAAGGGATTCCTAAATCGAAAAAAAGTTACCCTCACTCATAGTATTTATTTTGTTTTGTTTTGATACGCCAAATTTGACGTGGTCGTTGTCCTTCTCCAATCTTTGTGGTGATTTCACTAACCAGGCAAAATATAATCTAGAATATAAAAAATAATAGCTGAATGTGTTGGTAAGCGTAAATCTCGAGAGCAGCTGAACCGGTTTCGCTAAATCTTTTTTTAGAATATTCCTTGAAGTACGAGGATGGTTGTTACGGAGAGAAAAATAAAAAAAAAATTCAAGAATCGACGATTAATCGGCGGTACGAAGTTCGCTGGGTCAGCTAGTTAAGAATAAAATTGTCAAACACAGTTATCAAATAAAAATAAATAAACAGCCAGAATTAAATGAAATGCCCGATTATTATAATTAAATAAAATGCCCGATTATTATTCACTTATTGACATCTAAAGCCTAAGTTTTTTAGTATTACATAAATCAATTTTGCATTAATAATATAAATGTAATTTGTGGTAGTCAGGTACAGCTCAATCTTCTATAATATAAAAATGAATCGCTGAATTTGTTGGTAAGCGCAAATCTCGAAGGCAGCTGCACCGGTTTCGCTAATTCTTTTTTTAGAATGTTCTTTGAAGTACGAGGATGGTTCTTACGGAGAGAAAAGTAAAAAAAAAAAATGAAAAATATCGAGTGTTAGGCGGTACGAAGTTCGCTGGGTCAGCTAGTAATCAATAATTTTAGATGGATTAATGTATTTTTAATTCAGGGAGTTTAGTTGATATTAGTAAAATAATAAAATTCTCCAGAAACATTTTTAGCACCAACGCAAGTTCAGGTTTGTTCGAACATTTAAATTACCACCCTTTGTAACAAGTTTAGTGACATTCATACTAATTTTACGAAAAACGGGATGTATTGCAATTGGGTACATACTAACAAACATAAACACACTAACCTGGAATTTTTGACAACGTTGAAGATGTGGCATTTTAGCCAAAACCCAGAAATATTTGCGTTCTTAATATAAGAATGCTTACGGCGCTAAAACGAGTTGTTTTGTTCAATAAAAACAGGATTTTTTTTTTCCCACATTAAATCCATTTTGGGGTTTTCCCTGAAATATTTCCATTTTAGGATAATTCACCGGAACCTGCGTCTGAATTTTTCCACGATCCATCTTTATGGTCGTCTTAATATACTGAACGTACAGAGCGCCGATTTACGATGGTTTTTTTCGAACAGTTGACTCATGATGTAAAGCCTGGCTGAGTAGCACGCACGATAATGTCATCCGTATTGAATGTCTTAAGTCGCGACTTTCCAGTGCATTAATTGTCAGATTCTGTCATTTTACCGCCCCAAAACGCGTGACTCGTGACATCTTACAACAAAAACTAGTACGAAGTCACGGTTAGCACATCGAGCAAATCTACGATGATTATGCAAAAGCATCATTCATAATTAATGCTTTTGCATAATTTTCACTTTTAATTACTAAGAGATGACAGTCATGTGCTGTATGATGGTTTAGTATGAGGGTACTGTTATGCTATAAGATTTTCAGTGCTATGGAATGGAATTAACTTTAATTTAACTTTTTTATTATTCTTATTATGTTGTTTAAGACTTGTTCTGGAAAGAAATAATTTATTATTATTATTAAGTAATTGGCTATCTCAGTCATAGCTTTCAAAGTGATATTAGCGAGACCAGTCGTTTGCGTTTGTAGTGGTAGGTACAGACGTTATCAAATTTATATCTTTGTAATGGAACGATTTATATAAACAATGAATAATTTTCTTATACATACTCACCTGCTATGATTATGTGATAATATTTATGGATTTATGCAAAACGTTTGCTATCATGAGATGGCAGAAAATAAGTAGTATAGATAATACTTATTGTCGTATATATACTTAGATGTCGGGAACCGCTCATAGACCCGCTTACTGAATTTTAGTTTCGTAATTAGTACACGTGAAGAAACAAGTGATGAAATTGAATCTAAAGAAATAGGTAAGTGATAATATAAAAAAATACTGCTCGTATGTATTCTATTAATGACAGTAACAAAATTGTAAATTTTTGTTGGATCTGTTCGCCGACTTGTCATAATCAGTTTCAATTTCTAGGGATACGGACATGTCATGCGCCTGCAGAGATTGTACGGAGGGCATTAATTTATATAATTAATTAAATGCTCATGGACCAATTAGTTAACCAACTTGTCGACCAGATTGTAAATAGGGTTTGGTTGAAAAAATTACTTCAAATATAGATATATAGGTTTGCATACCGATACTCACTATATACTCAAACGACTGTTCTCGTTAATACACGTAGGCATATTACTTTATATTACGATGTCTTTCTATATGAATAAAATGGGCATGGCCTATCTCCAAGCAAAAAAAATTTTATTCTAGGAATAGGTATTTCGTAGCAACGTTATTAAAAATGGTAAGTACAAGTATTTTTGTGATGTTTGTTAGACGGGCCTCTTTTCTGTACTTTTGGTCTTTTTGATTGTGTGATGTGATTTTGGAACCAAGCTTCATTATTATTTTTGTTGCCTTAACTGTAGTAGGAAGTGGTAGCAAGAGAGAAGAGTAAGTCGAGGCGGGAGAGCGCTCTTGTCCCGTAATACAGTCGCTGCTACTCAACGACAAATAACCGCAGTTATTTCTATCGGCCGCAGAGTCAGCGAGCAAAACATCCTCCAAACATGCACAAAAACATTGTTGTACGCCTTTCGCACTCAGTACTCTGTAATGTCACCACTGAGATCGAGCTTTGCTGCTGTGTCTTTCGTGATCCCAAAGATTTGTTTGTTTTATCCAACCTGGATCTGTTTGGGTTGAGGAGTGTTTGGTGCGTGTAATTAGGAGGCGAAAATTAGGCATAATTGGAGTGTGACCAACCCGGAATAACATTCGTGATTAGAAAGAGCAACAGTGGGAAATAACTATGCAAGAAAAATGGTTAAAATATCGGTTTTTTCGATATTGTCCCAGCATGCGAGTGTGCCGGTGAGCCCGGGGGCCTGTATCGATTACGGGCCACTGCAGAGCGCGCTGCCGCAGGGAGTTGCCCGCGGCAAGCGGCGGGCGGGCGGCAGGAATGCAACGTGTGCTGCTGGCCCAGCCGCCGATTCTAGGGCGACGGCCGCGTGAATCACGCCCCGAACTGGAACATCAGCATGTACTTTACCTGTATTTATAGTGTCACTTTCACCGTGCAAGCGGCGGCTACGGCTGCGCGGCCGCTTGCATATTTTCCCGTCATTTTTGCGTGCGCGTGAGGGCGCAGGCGCGGCTCGATTGTTTTCGTCGTGTTTCGCGGATATTTTGGGCGCGTGTGCCGGCCGCGCCGGCACGCTACGCCCGACCGTGCTGCTTTCAAACAACTTCACTTCACTATTGCAACCCACAATACACTAGGACATTGTGGATCCCCAATTAATAATCTGTATACTGTACTAACTCAAACTGGTTTCAGATTTAGGAGGTAGGTAAAAGTCATTGATCTAGGATTACAGTTACATATTAAACGGGTCTAATCGCGATTATTAAATAGTTAAAACGTAATTATCTTCATTCCCGACGTTTCAGCGATGTGTTGCAGTTGCCGTGGTCACGGGTAAACCCTTTTAATATTTAACTATGTATGACCATCGCCAGACATTCAGAAATATCTTTTCTTTGATTTTGAATGTTACAATTTTCTTCAATCTCATATCCTCCTAAAAAAGATCAACTAAGAAATTTATTTTTGTTGCTATATTTAATATGGATCTCATATTACCTAAGTTTTATCCACTAGCAAAGGCACTAATCCTATATCCTTCTGCCGAGGTCACATTCATGCCATTTAGTTTTCTCAATACTCACGCAATAGGGCTTTGTTTCTGATTCAGTATGTGTATCTTGTGATCCAGCCAGTTGCGGATTATGGAACCAGGGAGAGGGGTAGTGTGGGGGCAGCGGGGTGGACGGCTCGCCGGGCATCGCCCGCGCGACCTACATCACCCCCCGCGCCCCGCGCCGCATCATCGCCTTTCTTATCAACGTGATAACAAAGGGAACATTTCTAAACTGGGCCTAATATCATGCGCACCAAATTCTGATCGATTCCAATTGTCTAACAGTAAAATTCTATACTTATTTGACAGATGATTGGAATCGCTCGTATTTGGTGCGCGTAAAAAGGAGCATAAGGCGAAATTTAGTGTTTGCGTAAATTGTATTCGCACATAACTAACCATCTATTTCTTTTTCTCGACTGGTACAATAAAAAGAATAATTGTATTCTTTTACACTACATTTGCAATCCCAACTACTTCTAGAACACTCAACAAGGTTGTAGTTTTACCAAAGTGGAAATTCGTGAAATAGCCTACAGTAATCGTCCAATCCAATCGATACATTTTTTTGTGTTAATCACAAATACCTATAGGGTAGTTTAGCCGGTTTTCGGCCATTTAAGGACATTTTCATATTCAGAGCGATTTTTTTCAATGACAGAGTAAACAAAAATGGACAAATAAAATACTTTTGAATCATCAAACTATTGCAATTTCCATTTTTCAAACCTTCATCTAAGAAAACATTATCGTTTAATTATTAAAAATATAAATATCGTGAGGTGTGGATTTTGCCCTTTCCCGGCCACCTATTTCAGTTTACGGCCACTTGTTTTGTTAGTTTTCGGCCAATTTTTGTTTTTTCTAATAACTCTTATTTTTATGGTGGTGTATCGTTTTTTTAAATAACAATAAAATGAGTAAAAAAAATCAAAGAGCTTTTAATATTGTTTACTTAAAACTAAAACATTAACCAATTTCCGGCCTCTCAATAAATCATGGCCGATAAACAAAATTGGTCAACCCGGGTTTCGGCCACCTTGCATAAAATGGCCGACAACCTAATTTGAAGGAGTTAACTTTCGGCCGCCAATATATAATTAAACTCTTTCGAACAAATCAAGGATGAAAGAGTTCTCTTAGATCAGGATCTTAGTTAATATAAGAGAAACTTATTGAAATAAATATATTTACTAGTATTTATCACCGCTTTTATAAATGACCGAAAAATAACCTAAATATCCTTAGTTCTCGGTCATTTTATTACACTTAGGCCGAAAAGTGGATTTACGAAGTCCCTCTCCCGGCCACCGTTATGCAAAACAATTAAAATGGATTTTAAGCACGAATGCAATTAGTAAACATGCGGCCGAAATCTAACTGCATAAATCAGGATACTTTTTAAATTATATCTTAACAATATGGTTTGGAAAAAGTGATTATTCAATGGTAAAGTAATGAATTTATAATCGTAGGATCGGTGTCAGATTTCGGCCAAGCGGCCGAGAATCAACTGGCTCGTCAATATATAATTAAACTCTTTCGAACAAATCAAGGATGAAAGAGTTCTCTTAGATCAGGATCTTAGTTAATATAAGAGAAACTTATTGAAATAAATATATTTACTAGTATTTATCACCGCTTTTATAAATGACCGAAAAATAACCTAAATATCCTTAGTTCTCGGTCATTTTATTACACTTAGGCCGAAAAGTGGATTTACGAAGTCCCTCTCCCGGCCACCGTTATGCAAAACAATTAAAATGGATTTTAAGCACGAATGCAATTAGTAAACATGCGGCCGAAATCTAACTGCATAAATCAGGATACTTTTTAAATTATATCTTAACAATATGGTTTGGAAAAAGTGATTATTCAATGGTAAAGTAATGAATTTATAATCGTAGGATCGGTGTCAGATTTCGGCCAAGCGGCCGAGAATCAACTGGCTCGTCAAAATTGAAGTTAGTTATCCGTCCACCTAATATTTACTAAAAGTACTAAGTATTATAGACATTTTCATCAAAATAACATCAGTTTAACATATTAACTGTGCATTATAGTAATATTTCGGTGGATAAATCAATACACAATGTCGTAACTTACCATGCAAATAATTGGCGCTCACATTGCTTGAAACGCGAGAGAAAACTGACGAAACAAATGAAATGCTACTAAGATACTTAATTATGTAGGCAAAGACATCATTAGAATCTATGCGGTAATAATAGATTTTTTACTCGGGCGTATTTTATTTTCTTATTATTTCGTAAAAACTGCGTGATGGCCGAAAACTGAAGGTGGCCGGCAAACCGACTAAGTTACCCTATGTTTTTATAAATAATGAGGCCAGGCGATTTAAGTTACAATATTTAGGTTTGACCGAGTGAACCGACTAATAGACATTAGTCGGTTAAGATGATAAAAACTTTAAAATTAAAAATTTAAAACGGCTTCAAACACTAAGGCCCTTAACACGCAGAATAAATTGAAACGCGTATGACCTCTAAATTCGAAATACGTGTATGATGTAGGTATCGTAGAAAATTATTTTGCAGTCTGTGCTAAGTTCCAGACTAGCATATTATATTTTGGCCACCGAAACCAAAATATACTTGACTCGGACCCCTTGCGAATGTGGGGCCAGGATTGTCATACTGGCCTTGCCAGGCTTGCCAATTGCATGCACCGCCCACCACGCACGTCGTGGCTATATTAGAATTTAATCAAAGTTAACATCACCTCAGTAATGAAAAAAAATAACCAATTATATAGAGTAATTTGCCTACTCTACCGTTTTACGTGCGCTCATTTCATTTCTTTGGTGAAGACTGCAAACACAGAAAATATTTCGAAACTATCTATTTTAATTCCATTGCGGCTCCAAAAGTCGTATTTACGTGACGTTAATATATTTAAACATCTGTCAAAGTCAGTGGTTTTCCTCTAGTTCTGTAACGTTTGTCTTAACAGAATAATACAAAATACCACTTCCTTATTTAATATAATTTTGCTTACTCATACATAGTAAGGTCATAATTAACCATATTATATATTACTTATAGAAACATTGTTTCAAGATTTTTCTTTAAAAAAAACTAAAAGTAGAATGTAATATGGAATTTGATCGGCAATTGGCAAATGATCGTAAACGCATAATCTAACAAGGCCATCGATGGCAATTAAGGGCAACTCTGCCCCTCAATTGCCTTCAATAGACCTGGAAGGTCCTAATATGAAAATTAAATCTGATATTTTTATTCATTATAAAAAGAAAATGTTTACTGAATGAACGTCAAAGTCATTAGCTTCACACTTAATAGATTATGTGAAGAAGATGCTTACAAAGAAGCTCCACATTTGTTCTTTGCAAAAAAAAGATCAACTTAATTTACAGAGTTTTTAACTTCAAAGAGTCGAGAGTCAAAGGAATAAAGAAAAATATAATTGAGGGATTGACTGGTGAATTGTCAAATCCGCTGAGTTCGATAGCAAACCTTGCCATTGATACGTTAAGGAGAAGACCGCGTCTTCGTGTTAGGTAGTGATCAGACACTGTCAATGAAACTGAGGTTTATCGACATCGATGTCATCCTCTGGTTATAACTGATATAAATTTTACTCAAAAAGTTGTTGAAATTATTCGTACGTCGTCGTCTGCTTTTTGGGACGAAAACGTGTTTATCAGAAATCCAACTAGGTACTTAACAATAACTTAGTAATTTTAGCATCCTTGGACAGTCCTTGAGTCCATTACCTGATAGCAGACGCTAACCGTGGTTAATTTAAATTTGGATGATGAGTGAAAATTCAGGCAGTGTACAAGATCCAATACGAATGAGGATGCTAGAAGATAGTGCTAAGTAGCATTACGCTCGCTTATAAGCAAAATTTTTATGCAGTAAAGAATTTGAATAGTAAAAATAATAAGATTTTTGTAATTGGCCTATGTTAAGTCTAATTTATTGTCCACCTAAATTATATTTGCGCTGTGAGCTTCTTGTGATTAAATAAAATGAAAAATAAAAATAAAAAATTAAAAAAAATAAATAATTCAAAAGTAACGCAAACTTAGAGTAACGCAAAAAAATATGGGAAAGTATCAAATTGCAAAGCTGCAGGTGGTAACTTGAGTAAGGAATCGCTTATATTTTTTTTGCGATTTTCCCTATAATAATAGCAGAGAAGTGCATAGTAAGTAATGTGATAGAAGCAAAAATTACTTACGGTGTGTACACCCTAAACAAGCAGCATTTATACACTGTAGAGCAAAGGAAGTCTCGTAGAGATGGAGAGGGTATGGACTTAATGGTATGATCTAGCTGAATGTCAGGTCAGCGTTCTACCGATGTCTATCTATACAATAGGTAATTGAATTAACCCAAAATCCGATAACCGTTTGTTCAGTGCTGAAAATCACTTCTCGAGAATGCGAACTATTGAGAACGAGAATGCAAAGTTAAAATGCCAAATTTTTTTATTTACTATTGTATAAGAAATATTTTGATTGAATAATAATATAACTTCTATACAACACAAACACTTTTCCTGGTCCTAAACTAGGATGACCTGGAAACCAGGAAAAGCTACCAAAAACATGAAAATACACTCAGACTGAGGCCATGCGCGATAATGTACGGCGGTCCCCAGAAGGAACATAATTAATTTGTGGTTTCATTACTTATTTAAATAATACAAAATCTGAAACCTTAATCGAAATGAAACCCTGAAACCGCATGCACAGATAAAAAGTACCAAAGAAGTAGGTAGCAAATAAAGCGACTAGATGCTCGACAACCTCTAACCTGTGACTAGCTAAATCATGCTTTAAATAAAAATAAACCGAATACCAATTACAGGGGTATACATACAGGACCAAGACAGGATAGAGTTTCTAAAGGAGCGTCTCTCGGATAAAACCGAAGGCATTCCGTAACCAGGGGCTGGTAAAGAGGGCATCATGTAGGGTTGGCAGATGTCCGAAATTAACCGGACATGTTCTCCTTTTTACAACGTGTCCGGCCAATATATACAACTCCGGCCCGTCCGGCTTTTACGCGAAAGTGATGTTAATAGTGATCTTCAGAGCCCACGCCACGTACTTATATTCTTGTAATCTTTCGCTTTCGTATTACCACAGAGGAAAAAAGGAACCTCTCCAATATATTTCTGGTTCTCCTATTTATAAACATGCCATCTATGTCATTTATGTAGGTAATGAAATCCTTTCTACAACATGACTGCAATAAAGAAATGAAATGAAACATCCTCCTACTGACCACGTTTTTCCTGAAAACCACTCCATTCAATGGTTAGCTGGAAAATATCGATCTCAGCGATAAGACTGCCAATTACTTTGTAATGATTTCTTCTGGTTATAAATGAAGTGTTCTCTACCTATATATTTAAATATTTAAAGACCTGTTGGCGGCAGACCTCTTTATTTTTTATTTTTCTTTTTATATATCGTTTTTACACATATTGTCAGTTTTACATTTAGTTCTAGTCAGTGTCTAATATAAATAAACAGTTACAGTACCTATTGCAGATCAAAAGTTTTATTATTTTTTATAGAAAAGTAAAGTAAGTAAGGCACCCACAGGTGTTCAACAGGACCTAAGCCAGAGTTTTCCTTTTAGAGGCTGGCAACCCTAGCAGCATGGTGCCGCGGCAGGCGCGGCGCGGCGCGGCGGCGCGGGCCGGCCGACGACCCGCCGCCGTCTCAAGGCCGCTCTACACGTGCCGCGGGGCTCTTCCCTGCTGCCGCCATAACAAACCTCCCTCCGCCTCTGGGCTCGGTGCCTCGCATCCGTGCTCTACACGCACTTAGTTTCGCGGAAAAGCGATCGCTCGCTAATATAATGATGGGCATGGCCGTAGCGAGCACAATCGAGATGCCTTGCGACCTCACATATAAAATTATCTGAACTTTTATTGTTTTGGCCTTGATGTCCTTGTATAGTTTTGCTTACACGATTTGGTTAGTTTAATGCGACAGTCCACAAGGTACGGTACTCCACAATTATGTGAATCTGAAAAAGCAGCGGAATCACATGTTTTAACTCTACCTCTATACGTAAATCAGTGATTATCGGTAGTCGTAATTAGGAATAGTTTAGAATACTTACCCCCGATTTTCATACACTGATAAGTTGTTAAGAGACTGTTGATGATTGTCAGTTATTTTATTTGAACACTTTGGCCAACTGACATTCGTCAACAGTCTGTTAACGGCTTGTTAGCATAGGAAATATCGAGGGTAAAGCCGGGATCTACTGGGAAGAATATTAAATCATTCCCTACTTAGGTATAGGTAGGAATTTAGGTTTAATTAAATACACCAAAGACGTCAAGTAGGTATCTACCTACACTGTGCATTGAAAGTCATTCCAATTAATTGAACGACTTCCAATTTTATGATTGTTTTAGTTTATCGCAAATGAAAATTAAACTGTAGCATTTATCTAACCGGGCAAGGGACTTAATTAGCAGTGGAATTTGACGCACGGATATCAGCATTATTCTTTTACATGCCAACCTTTTGACATTATTCCGCATACATAATGATACACACTTCGTGATAACTTAACATACTTATATAAAGAGAAACATTCAAACGAATATTGTTTCAGCTAGAGTGAGCACATCGCCCGGTGCAGATGCTATTCTGCATTCTGAATGTTTATCTAGTAATATCTTTCTTTACTCAAATCAATAAGAGTTCACACGCGGCGCAGATAAGTAGTTGTTTTTTGTGGCGTTGTAGATACAGTACTCACATCATAAAAGTCCCTTCGGGAATCTACGTTCGCGCAGACTAGGAAGAAGTGTAACGAAAGTACCCGAAGCGATAAGTACATTCAACATGATCTTTAACCGATACGGTTAAGGTGCAGAATTGATTGCCGCAGTAGCGCTACCTATTTTTCTCACGCTAATATTGCCAAACTAATAGTCACCTGCATCGATGACGTTGAATCAACCAATAGCAACAAAGGCGCGCGGCCTGCCATAAAATGAAACTATCTGATTGGTCGATCAACTTGCCGCACATCCAAAATTTGGTCATCTACGCAGGTACATCCGCGAGACTTATTTCTTGTGTAGCACTGTACTAAGTGATATAAACAGTTTCTGTCTGATACAAAAATATAAAAAGATATGATGACAAAAAACGTCTACGGAATGTTCGGTGTTCTTTATGTTATACCTAATGTCATACTATGTGATACTATGAGTTATATAGGTTCTTTAAGTTAGGTACTATAAGTTTTGATGCGTAGGTTCTGGAAGGTAAGACATTTTAAGATCAAAAACGTGTGGGATGTGCTTTAATCTTACTGGAAGTGCTCTCATTTTACACTTAAATTTCAGTTCTTCTTTTAATTCTGTAATCTACAATAGGTACCTATTCACTCATCAATGTCTAAGCACTTGCCTGACTATTGTGAAGGGGTGTATACAATATAATATTTGCTTATCTGTACACCAGAAAAAGATAACAACGTTTTATTTATAAGACGAAATACCTGAACACTTTTGCGTCTGTGTCAATAATAAAATCTAATTACTGCCTAGTAGTCAATATTGCTGATTGCCATGCCGGAAGCCATAGGTTCGATTCCCACAGTGTACATTTGTACAAATGTACTTCCATGTTTGTGATGTCCTTGCCTGGTTACCGTAACGCAGGGTACCCTAGTTTGGGACCAGGACAACTGATTGAGTTGTGTGAAAGTTATTTATTATTCGTTTATTTATATAATAGTATGTTTTATTTACTTTTCACACATAAATCTTAAGATTTGATGCGGTCAAGTAGTGTGAAACAGTAGGAATTGTATACATTTGTTCATTGAAAGATTAGATTAGAACTCTCTTCTACGCACCAGAAAATAAAATAAATTATAAGGCTAAATTTCAATGCCGAACATATGGTTTTCAAGTTTGGGTTTATTTCAATAGCACGTTGTATGTACTCGTAAGTTGTACCATTGTATCTGCCGCAGTCCTGGCGTGGTGGCAGAGGGTGCCGGGTGCGTAGAGTTTCAGTCGGCGGCCGGTGCGTAGGGCGCGGAGGTGGGGGCGGGAGTGTGCGACGGCGGGGGCGGGCGCCAGAACCTTCACTCTGATAACCCACATCCGCGCGTCCCGCCGGCGCCGCCTCAAGATACACCTTTACATACATCATTTCTATTGTCTGGCTTGACACGCGCTCACTTCATGGTCTGACAACAACAATTAGATGCTGAAGCATTGTAAATGTCAAAAGTGACATTTTTCATCGGCCGGCGCGGAGAAAGAGGTGGCAGAAGGTCTATTGATTTTCCAGCATTTACGCGTGGGCTAACATTGCCAGACGCTGTGTCGTTACACAAAGTACTTATCTTTCTTTACTGCAAGGGTAGATAATAGAGTTGACCGAGTTACTGTTACGTCATAGTTATATTATTTTTACTCTACTTGTTATCTTAGATTCGGAATGTCTGATGATAAGTCAGGTTAGGTACTTTGTCAAGCAGGTCTGAGTACTGAGGTCAGCAAGTTCCACAAATAGGTACTATTTACAGTGAATTTTTAAAATATGCCGCTGATAGAATAAGAACAACTCAAAACATATGTGTGATTGGTACGTTGGAAAGTAAAGTAGGCCTACGGCAATCTACTGTTCAATTGGTGTCGAAGCTAAGTTTGGGTCTAGGCTTCGACGAGTAGATATGTAGTTTTTCCTGTGGTGAATTTTAATCAAATAGACGCAATGGTAAATTACAGTAGAGCATAAACAAGACCTGTAGACAAAATAATATTACTCGTAGACAGCAAGACAGCCGATAGTCAAAAAACTGAGTGTCGCCCACTATACATTACAAACCCACGTGTTAATCAATGACAAGCACACAGAGCCAGAGTAGCATTAGCAATAAGTTATGCGACACTAAGTAATATCTATTAAATACATACTTTGAACTCATTCTGATGTATTATTAGAATCACTAAATAGATTCACCGCATAGCTGTCTTGCCAAATGGAGTTTCCTTGAAATAAGCGGTATAAGCCACTAACCAGCGTGGCGTTGCGGTTCGTCGGGAGGCGCCGGCGGCGGCGGCGGCGGAGGCGCGGTCGGCGGCGCGAGGCTGGCGGGCGCGCTGGCGCAGCACGCGGGCGCGCTCGCCGGCGGCGCATCTTCCGCGACGCGGTCGCGCGGCGGCGGCGGGGCGCCGGCGCCGGGTGGCCCGGGAGGAGGCGCGCAGAGCGCGACCAGCCGCAGCAGCGCCACGCACCACCACCAGAACACGGCGGCCAGCGCGCGGGCAGCGCGCCCGACGCGGCCCGGGGCCCTCTCGCGACCAAAATACGCGCACTACCGAGCCGTGGGCCGGCGAGCTCGCTATCTCACCCGGCTATTTGTGCGGCGTCGAGGCGATACAAAGGGACGCGGGTGCGCGCGCGCGTCCACACAGCGACTGGGACGCCGCTCCCGAGCGCACACGACAGCACCCGAACACTATTTCGGGAGCGCCGCTCCGCGCCGCCGTCGCCGCCCGCCCTCCGCGCGCTGCCAATTTTACGCGAAATTGCGGGCGGGCGGTGATGCGATATCTGCCGCGGGGCCACCTGCACTCGCCGCTCGCTGCGAGCAGCCGTCGCAATGCGAACCGTGAATTTTCTTTTTCATTGAGAGCTTTTACGGGTCGGTTCTGCGCCCGAGAGCTTAAGACCCGCGAGCGACACGTGTGCAGGCCGTCTCCTCAAAATAGTCGTCGACGACGTGTGGCGGGCCAACCACCACACGTCGTCGGCCCGTGTATAACACTGACATACGGACCCTGATTGATATAACACTGTCAATTAAAGAAAGGGACTGTACTACATTTGCTTCTCATTTTTACAATAAAGCCGTCCATGTCGTGAGGGATAGAGGCAATTAGTTTTAAAAAAATAACTATAAAAATAATAATTTTATAGTTTATCTAATTAATAATTGCAATTAGACCTGTTAAATTTATAACTAAATAGAAGTCCCTTCTTTAAAATACTAAAAGTGCTATACAATGTCGTATCTATTGGCAAGCCAACATAGACGCACAGTATCTCACTGTCTCTCGCTCTGTTGTGAATTCTTATGCACGAGTATTTATAGATGTGGAATTATTTCTGATATAGATAGGTGTTTGACATTACGTTGAACTCTCATACTTTGGGAAGCTCCACCTGTATAAATAAGCTGTAAAATCAGGTTCAATGAGAACAAAATATAGAACTTATGCCAATTATTGTAAGTAATGAAAGGAATGGCGATATAATGTTGGGAGTTGTGAATATGTAGATATGGATAGTTTGTTAACATTACAACTTTTGTACGGGAATTTCATATTTCGACGAAAGTTCGGTAAAAGCACGTGGACCGCGAGAAAGCACCCGAAATAAAACGTATTGTTTACTATAAAAATCGAAAGATATTGAGCATTTCATTGACTGATTGATTGGTTGATCATTCTTCGTTGCATAATACATAATACAAAATAAAAAAAATACCTAGGCGAGCTACAAATAAAAACATCGGTAAAGGACTGCATAAAGAAGAAATAGAATAGAAATGTGTTAGTGTTCAAACGATTTTTTCTCTGTTATTCTTTCTACGAGTATGTATGTATCAGCCAAAATTAAGGTAACACACTTAAGCAGTAACTACATTATGATTTCGTTAGCAATATTTTGAGGGATTGTACTTTTCGTTCTGATAAAAATTATTTAATAGTTATTTTATTTATTGTATTTTCTAAGGTTAACACGAGCAGTAGAAATAATTAAAACTGTTTTTACACGGATTTATGCTCGTTTATTACATTTTTACAATTTTCCGACGTTTCGGCACTTTTTCAGGTGCCGTGGTTCCGGATGACTGAGGTGGTAGGCGTCTTTTAGAAAGCACCGTTCTTAAAGTTAAAGTTCTAGCCCGAGAAGACCGTTTCTTCCCTAGAATGATACGCGAGGCAATAGAGATCCGCCGGCATCCAAATTTTAATAGAGATCGTGGTTGAAATATACCGGTAGCATGTGAACCAGTGCTTAAGTGCATGAGACCCCCTTGCTAGAAGTGTGACCGTAGAGTTAAAATTTTTAATTTCAATTAATAATCAGTATTTTTAAGTTCATGTAAAATAATTAGTTTATAAATTTAATTTTAACTTCAATTACTAATAATCGATATAGTTGACTTTATATAAAAACTAGCTTTTGCCCGCGACTCCGTCCGCGTAGACTTTAGTTATTCAGCATGCTTCAATAAAAGGTGCAGACGATTTTTGTTCTGATCAAATATCTAACTCTACCACAAATCGTAGAAGAGGTATAGAATTTTTTATTTTATATAAAATGTACTGTGTCGATTAGAAATTCTTTAAAAAAGGACGAAATGTCTCAAGCGCCACCCCTACTGCAAATCCGGAAACTGAGGGTATGATTACTTTGTTGTTATTGACAGGGGGTTAGTTGTGATTATAATAACTCATAGTACTTCTTTATATACCACATTAGATGTTCTTCCCTCGGCTGCTAACATGACCAGGCTGCTAGGGGAGCTCACTCTCGAGCAGTCAACGTAAAACTGGCCGTGCGAAAAGCAGTCTCCTCTAAGATCGATTCCTGCTATTTTCAGTGACTGTCAATGCGACTTATTTACAATCATTGCAAAACAGACTTTAATTGCAGCCTTTTAAATTCGAATGGGCACTCCGATGGCATAAGTGATATAAGGGGGTACCTATATATATCGATTCACCTCTAGCACAGCTAGTAAATACAATGGCCTTTATTACGTTTTTATGTAATATATTTAAAGCTTTCACGTGTTTCACTTTAAGAATAAGTGTGTGAGGCTGTAGACCAGCGTTCAGGGTATTAAGGAACTTCACGGGATAGTGTACTGCATCATCCATATGTACTAATCCACAGACTAATGAAGAGTTCTGGGAAGAGTTTTCTATTATGTGACCACGGATTTATAGGTATAGATAATTGGTTTGCCTATTTTGGAACGTAACTTCATAATTAACTTTTGTAATTTTTGCCGAGGGTAGTAAACTAACCGTTATTGCTTTCTAAAAGACGCCTATCACCTCAGTCATCCGAGACCACGGCACCTGAAAAAATGCCGAAACGTCGGAAAATTGTAAAAAATTAATAAACGAGTATAAATCCGTGTAAAAACAGTTTTAATTATTTTTTTATTATTATTTTATTATAACATATCTATATTCAAAATAGTAATACAAATTTAAATTGGTAAGAAGCGATAGAGCGTTGAAAAATGTTTTCGGCGTCGGCGCCGACCATATGATGCACGGATCACATTTTTTTCGATTTGAATTTCTTTTGGTCCTTACACTATTTATTTATGTTATGTAATTTTGGATAACAAAAAAGGTGCCTATGTAAGAACGCCCTTCTCGAAGCTATTCTCACACAAACGTAGTTTGGTCTTAATTTACAAACATCATGCTATAATTGTAAATGCGGTGAAACCTCTATTTGACTCTTTTCTCCATGGTATTGAAATCAACAACAGTTGTGAGCGATATCTCCTGGCACAGATTTTATACGCTTAAAAGGAGATCTCAACCTTGTAAATTCTGTTTGAAAAATTTTTTGTTCAAGAAATAAACATATTATCATTTTTAATTTTCATATCGTTTGAAATTAAAACCAAGCTACGTTTCTATAGAAATGACCTCATGAGGGGTTAATGGGGTTAAGGGGGTAATAGGACGGACAAGACGTTCATTACGTTACACGTTACACAGATGCTGCACTGCACCGGTGAACTTGCGCCCCTCGCATCCGTAATGGTGTGATTATGTGATTGTGGCTGAACTGCAAGTTCGATTCCCACGAAGTGACATATTCGTTATTTTGGGAGTACCTAACAAAAACGTTCGGGTTACAAGGTTACCCGAGCGTGGTGGGTAACGCCCAATGTCTTTTAGGGTGAACAACACAGTTATACGTTTTTTTTATGCAGTTAGGTTCCTTTATACGTAATTAGTACCTAAAAAAATTATCAAGTCATTTGAAAATGCCTAACTATAAAAAATCTTTAAATGTATTTTGGGCGGTAATGCACAAATTATTTATGTCCTTTATATGGGACATGGGCGGTAATAAAGAAGTCTGACAATAATGCTTGGGCTACAGGAGGTTATAATTGTCATGTTATGTTATATTCTTTTTGTTGCACTAACCCGTGCTAATGACAATTTTTAAAAACCTATTTATAGGCTAAAAATTCCACCTATGCCGGGACTGGAACCCACGACCTCTGGCTAACCGTGCCAGCGCTCTCCCATCTGAGCTAATGGGCAAGTACCGGTGTTCCCAACTCCTTGCGATAACATTATTATTTTTGTAACATTTTGATCTTGTCATGAAAATTAATCATAACAAAAATGTCTGGTACGAGGAGTGTACACGTATCATTAAAGAACGTATTGACGCAGAAAAAATCTGTAATGAATTCTGCTCTATCGATAACTTAATTGAGTACCGTAGGCTTCTAGCCAAATCTAGAAGATTTCTACGTAGGAAGAAAAGAGCAGGTTGGGTAGCGTTTTGTTCTGCTCTATCTCCATCAACTCCACCTTCTCTAGTGTGGAGACAAATCAATCGTTTTAGAAATAGTTTTTCCCCTAAACAATCCTCTTATATCTCGGATGAAGTTGCCGAAGCATTCTTTATTAAACTAGCTCCTCCCTATGTTCCCAATGAAGAGGAATTATGAGTTCCCGATGTCTCTGCCTATTGGCAGAGACATCGGGAAGAGCTATTGCTCTCAGGACCCTTTTGACAAACCTTTTTCTGCAGACGAATTGGCATCCGTTTTATCCCACGTAAAGAACTCTGCTCCAGGAGAGGATGGCTTCCCATATTCGTTCCTATCAAAATCAGGACCTAAGACAATCGATTATTTTTAAATTTGCAAACATGTGTTTCGAAATAGGTTTTGTTCCAGAATTTTAGAAAAAACCATTAGTTATGCCCATCCTTAAGCCTCAGAAAAGCTTCGATAATCCGAATGGTTTCCGTCCTATAGCTCTTTCATCTGCATTATCAAAGATTCTAGAATATCTTATTAAAATCGTCTCGAGTGGCTTGTAGAAAATAGGGACATTTTACCTAGAACGCAGTTCGGTTTCAGAAAGGGGGTGGGAACTGTAGATAGTATCGCAGTACTAGTGACGGACATTAGGATAGCTTTTAGTAAAAATAAGTCTACGGTGGCAGCTTTCTTAGATATTTCCTCAGCTTACGATAGTGTGATCCTTTTAATTCTTAGAAATAAATTGCTTCAGTTAAGATCCCTCCAAAGATTGTTCGCTGCATTCACCTACTGTTAATGGCTCGGTCTGTAACTCTCCGGCTGCCAGAGTTTAACTCTGGTACCAGAATGTTATGGAAAGGCCTCCCTCAAGTTCGGTGTTAAGCCCAATACTTTTTAATTTGTATACCCACGACATGAATTCTAGCCTTAATTATAACAGTGAAATCCTACAGTATGTTGATGATGTGGCTTTGTATGTCTCTGACAGTTCCATTGAGGACGCAGCGGACTCTTTGAACTTATCTCTTGAATCCCTTAGTCACTGGCTCTTTTCCCATGGCCTTTCTGTGTCAGCTCAAAAGAGTTCCCTATTGGTATTTACTAGAAAACGGCGTATACCCGACATAGAGGTAAGCATTGAAAATATCCCAATCCCTCTGAAATCGAAGGTGAAATTTCTTGGTGTCTATCTTGATCTTATGTTAACTGGCGTCTAGCACATTGAACACTTAGTTAAAAAATGCGAACGCGTTTATACCATCCTGCGCGTTCTTGCTGGGGTTTGGTGGGGTGCACATCCCTTTAGCCTTAAATTAGTATATAATGCTCTGATTAGAAGCGTTATCGATTACGGTTGTTTCGCCCTGGAACCAATGAATAAAACTTCGCTAGTTAAGTTAGATCGCATTCAATATAAATGTTTGCGACTTGTTTTAGGTTGTATGAAATCGACACCGACTAATGCCCTGCAAGTTGAGGCTGTTGATCCACCTCTTCATCTTTGACGCCAGTTACTTTCGGACCGCTTTATAACCAAAGTTTGTTCCCGTACGTCTCACATCCTCCCTCGAAAATTACAAAAGCTTGATTCCCTCACTTCTACAAGTTCCTACTGGAATAACAAAGAAGTTCCTCAAATTGTCAAGAGTTTCAGATGGTTAGAGAATTTCAAGGGCTCTATGGTGACAGCCAGTAAAGTGCCTATTTTTGATTACAGCTTTGATGTAATACAGTATAAGCCTAAAACAATTCTGAGCATCGGTATAGGTAAAGATGATCCTTCAGCCAACTCCAAATTTAATGCAGCTGTAAGTGAGAATGGGTGGCAAAGATTTTTCACTGATTCGTCGAAGTTATCATCATCTTCCTCAGTAGGTGTTTCGGTGTTTTTAGAAAACTCTAAATTAGCTATTCAATTTAAATGCCCTCCGGAGTCCACTGTATTTACTGGCGTGTGTATTGGAATATTGGAGGCCTGTCTTTTCGTTGAATCGCACAATATTAATAATGCAGTTATCTTTACTGACTCGCTAAGTTGCCTCCAAGCTCTGGACTAGAATCAGTTCAAGTCAAAATTAAATAGTAAACTCATTATGGATATTAAAAAGTCCTTGCTAAATTGTTATAAGAATAACCTCGAAGACAACCTGGTCTGGATACCTGTCCACTCAGGTATTTTGGGTAATGAGAATGCAGATGCTATTGCTAAACATGCCTGTTCTCACGAGGTAGACTTGAAGCACTCCTCTCACTATCCCTATGATTTACTAGCGTTGTCAAAGCCACGACTTCATGCCCACTGGTCAACCCTGTGGGAAGAGAGTAGTCGCTTAAAGGGTTCTCGATTTTTCGCCATTCAACCAACTATAAGACACAAACCTTGGTTTTTTAAATTTAAAAAGGTTGGTAAGAGAGTAGTGTCTGTAATATCACGGCTCCGGATCGGTCACTGTTGTACGCCTGTCTTTTTAAATAAAATCAGAGTGCGCGATAACTCGATTTGTGAGTGTGGTCTGGAGCAGGGTGATCTCGACCACATTTTCTTTAACTGCTCAAATAATAATAGATCATTAATCTGTATAGTTGCATTCCATCTGTAGATATTCCACTACCAATTAATTTCATATGTTTATTAACGCATTTATCATCGTCCATGGGCATATATATTACTCATAAAATTCATTGGGGAAAATGATATTAAGTTATAATTAGAGTTTTGTTTTAGTTGTTGTATAGTAGTATTAAGCGTGTATTTAGTTTTAAAGAATATGTATTATTTCAGTTTAATGTACTCATTGTTAATTTTATATTGTTTCAGAGTTGCTGTAGATAGAACATTTATTTAGTTCACACTTAGTTCAAAGTCTTCACAAAGAAATCAAAATTAGTAAGTAAACATAAAAAAAAAATTGCTCATTTCGTGTCAAGACTTGACTTTGGCAGAATTTGTCGACATCGGCTGGTTGCCATGTCAATAAGAAATAATAATAATAACAAGAATGTCAGATTACAAAAGAAGTAAAAAATGTTAAAATATTGGTTTTATTGATAAACCACTTGAAATAAGTTGGTCCTTTGTTAAAGAAAAGTGAGATTATGATGTAAACATCGAAGGAACATTGCAGTGAGTTTTTTCGGAGAAAAAGTTTGATATGCGAAGAAGTAAGCAAGCGTATTGCAATGAAAAACGCACATTCGCAGGATAAAACCATGCCCAAGTCTACGCATACTACTTCGGAGATGTCCCTTATTAGTTCAGCGGCGTCACAAAGACGGATTATTGAAGCGCGTGCTGCACGAGAAATGGCTGAACTTCAACGGCAAGAAGTTGAGGTCAAGCGAAAGGAAATCGAGGCCGAAAAAGCCTTAGTACAAGCTCGTTTGCAGGAGGAATTAGCAAGTTTGCATAGTGGGAGCTCTGCGGCGTCTCGAAGACGAACTGGGTAGAGAGTACAGATCCTCACCATGACGTTGACGTTCACATGAGAGAAGAGAAGTGCGACGACAAGGGCGATCTTGATGCGCGCCACGATGTGCCCGAAGGCACGGGTGCGCGGATCGGCCATCGCAACGTAGAAGATCGACGACATGAAAATGACTGTGCTGCTGCTGTTCTTCACTTGACGAATTCACTTGCTAAGGCTTTAACTTTATCGCAGGGCAATAATGATAAACTGTTGGGCCGACTCACTAGCAATAACCTTCGTACCATTTCAGGCGATGCACTTGATTGGTTGCGTTTTAAGAACGCGTACAATGCCACGACCAGAGTAGGCCGTTATTCTGAGGAGGAGAACCTTGCCCGATTACAGAGATGTCTCCAGGGCGAGGCGTGGGAGGCGGTTGCTGCACGATTGATTGCGACCACCTCCGCCTCGGATGTTATGAAGATTCTTCAAATGAGGTTTGGTAGATCCGATCCAGTATTATATAGGTAGGCTAATAGCTGAAATGAAAAGAGTTCCTAAACTGACAGGCATTAGGTCTGAGGTAGTTATTCTGGCAACTAAGGTTGACAGTTGCGTAGCGGCTATTCAGGCAGCTGGAAACATAGGTTATTTACATAGCCCCGAATTGGTGTCTGAAATTTTGAAAAAACTGACTGAACCGATGTTTTTTCGCTGGCTGGACTTCAGCAAGGGTATTGGCCCTACTCAACCACAACTAACGTGGCTTGCTAAATACCTCATGTCAGAAGCTCAAGAGATATGCAAGCGTGGTATAATTGAACCAACACTAAAGGGTAATTATATATTTTTTATTATACGTTTATTTCGGATAAACAAATCCATAGAGTTGTTAGTACGAGCTTAGTCTATGTTAGTAAGATACAATTAGATAACGCTCTTTTTTTTAATAATAAATTAATGTAAATGCACCTTGGAGTGGTGCTTCAAAAACGGGCTATCCGCCCTATCATTTAGCAGCCCCAGGATGCCGTTGGGACTGCCACGAATTCTGCTCATCAGGGAGGCCACGCGATTCCGGATTATGGCCGCAAAGCCGTTCACACGGGCTTCAGCAAACATTCCCAAAGCGCTGCAGAATCGCGGCAGCCCCAACAACATCCTAAAAACATTATTATACTGCACACGAAGGGCGCTGATGGCCCGCTGCGTAAAGCTCATCCACAAGCCACACGTGTACAGGGATTGGCAGAAGGCCTTAAAGAGAGTAATCTTAACCTCCCTTGTACACCGGGAAAATCTGCGGGACAGCATATTACAGCGGACCGCCAGCGCCCTCCTCTCTCGATCGATATCAGCATCATCCTGAAGACGCTCGTTGACCACGTGACCCAGGTACTTAAATTGCGACACTCTTGCGAGGGGTGAACCGTAATAAGCATGTCAGTTCTTTCAAGCCGCGTACCCTTTTAACTACGAACGAGATGGAGGAGTATGACACGACTGACAGTGGCACGATGTTGCGTGATACTTGCGTGACGACGAACGCTATACCCTCCCACAAGAGAGACGAGATTTCATGTGTATTTTGCTCAGAGGTAAGTCACACGATTAAGACTTGTCCTAAATTCAAAGCTGAGCTTATAGATAGGCGTTGGGAATGGGTTATCATGCATAGATTATGTTTTAGGTGCCTGAGTTCTGCACATCGCCGCGATCGCTGTAAATCGAAGAAAAAGTGTTCTGTCTGCAATATGCCCGGACACCATGCTCTATTGCACCAGGATAAGCCCAAGACGGAAAATCGGGTTCCTGAAAGAGAGGAAGGGGAAACTTCGGCAAATGTCTGGTCGACACAGAAGAAGAAGGTTCATTTGAAGGTGCTTCTGGTGAAAATAGAAGGTCCTGCCTGCACTTTGAGTAATTACGCTCTGCTCGACGAAGGTTCGACGGTTACTTTGATAGAAAAGAAGATGGCCGATCAAATAGGAGCAACTGGACCGGAGGTTGGATTAAGTTTGCAAGAGGCAGTTAGTGAAAGTAATGAGATGTCTAGCAGAGTAGTGTCTTTGATGGTGCGAACGAGCGAGGGGGTTCACCGATTAGATAGATTTAAAAACCTATTTAGAGGCTAAAAATTTCACCCATGCTGGGATTCGAACCCGCAACCTCTGGCTATCCGTACCAGCGCTCTACCAATTGAGCCAATGGGCGACTCACGGCATCAGTGAAATTTCGAACCTCTTTACAATATTCTCTGTATTTTTAGCCTCTAAATAGGTTTTTTAATTTGTTCCTTAGCACGGGTTAGTGCATTAAAAATAAAAATAGTGTAATCGATTAGATAGAGTTCCTTCGTGTACGGTCTCGAAGACAGAGCTGTCCTATGAGTATCTTAAAGACATACCTTTGGTTGAGTTTGAGGGTAAGCCAACTTTGCTAATTGGTCAGGATAACTGGCACCTTATTGTTAGCCGTGAAGTGAGAGAAAGAAAGAAAAATGAGCCAGTTGCATCACGTACATTACTAGGCTGGGTGTTACATGGATTTTCGTCATCGATAACAGAACGTAAGTTTGAAACCTCATGTCATTTGCACGATGATGACGAAATGCATACTCGTATTCAGGATTACTTCAGACTTGACAGTATAGGGATAAAGTACCAGGACGTCTAACGTTACTCCCCTGATGAACGTCGTGCTTTGCACATCTTAGATACTAAGTCCAAGAAGATTGGAGATAGGTGGGAGACTGGCTTGTGGAAATCAGACGACGTAGAGTTTCCCAATAACAGAAGAAACGCGGAAATTCGCTTACGGACAATAGAGAAGGTAATGGACTCTGATGCTAGCTTTGCTGTAGATTATACGTAGCAAGTCCAGAACATGCTTGAAAAGAATTATGCTGAAGAGGTTTCAGGGGTTCCGTTGGGTCGAGTATGGTTTCTTCCACATTTTGGGGTGAGAAATCCCAACAAGCCTGGAAAATTACGCCTTGTTCACGACGCTAAAGTAGAAACGAAGGGAGTTTCTCTAAATACTGAACTTCTTGCTGGTCCTGATTTACTAAATTCTCTCGTTGGTGTTTTATTGCGATTTAGGGAACATAAAGTGGCGATAACAGGAGATATTCGAGAAATGTTCATGCAGGTGAAGATAGCCAAGGAAGATCAGAACGCCCAGTGTTTCTTGTGGCATGGCATGGATAGGATTAACCCTCCACGTATCTTTCGCATGACATCGATAATTTTTGGCGCGAAATTGTCTCCTTGTACGGCTACATATATTTTGAGACGGAATGCTGAAGATTTGGCCGTCACTCATCCCCGAGCGGTAGAAGCTATCAATAGACGCCATTAAGTAGACGATTATCTGGATTCTGGAAAAACCGAGGAGGAGGCTGCCCAGCTCTTAAAAGACGTATCGATGATTCACAAAGCAGGAGGATTTGAAATTCGAGGTTGGGTATCCAATAGACCTTCAATATTACCACAGCCAACTAAAAATGATACTGTAAGCCTATTGCAGCTGCACTCCAGTGAAGTAGAGAGGACTCTTGGTATGAACACGAAACCAGAAAGTGACACGTTGGGATTCGACTTAAGTTTGAAGAAAGTAGATAAAACGGTTGTTGGTTGCTTGAGAAATCCAACCAAACGAGAAATCCTAAAGGTAGTGATGTCAGTTTTTGATCCACTTGGCTTGATATGTTCCTTCATTATAAAGGCGAAGATTTTTCTTCAAGAACTGTGGCGTAGCGGTAACAATTGCTGTGGCGTAGCGGTAAGAATTGGGACGAGCAGATTGATGATATGATGGCGCAGCGTTCGTTCCAGTGGGTAAACAACTTAAAGAAGCTTGAAGGATTTAGTGTTCCTAGATTCTATGGGTTTGCTCAAGATGACAATATGCAGCAGCAGTTTTCGTCGATGCTTCCCAAGAAGCCTACGCTTGCGTAGTATATTTGTATAAAAACGGTCAGGTGTCATTTGTCATAGGCAAGTGTCGTGTGGCTCCTCCGAAAGCCGCCACAATACCTAGGCTGGAGCTACAGGCAGCTTTGATGGGAGCTCGACTTGGAAATACTGTAGTCAAGGAACAGTCACTTGTGGTTCATAAAATATATTTTTGGACGGATTCTAAGATTGTCTGGTATTGGATCAATAACAACCCTCGGAAAAACAAGGTTTTCATATCCAACCGTCTGTCCGAAATTGATGAACTGACTAAACCACATGAATGGAGATGGTTACCCGGAGAAATCAATGTTGCTGATGAAGCGACCAGGGCTAAAGATAATATAAGTGACAGGTGGCTCAGTGGTCCTGATTTCCTTCGCCTCCCGGAAGAAAACTGGCCCCAAATGATGCCAGAACCCGAAATGGAAGCTTCAGAAATGGAACAGGAAGATGTGGCGCAAATCGATGAGAACCAGAAGTTGATATCCGTTGAGTGATTCTCAAACTGGCGACGCCTCGTGAGGAGCTTATGTTACGTCTTACTGTTCATCGATAAATATTGTCGTAAGAAATCTACTGAGTTGATAGTGACACCAGAAGAAATCAGAAGGCCTATAGTATTAGACGCACGTCACATTGTTGCGCGTCTAATTATCGAGTACTATCACAGGAAATTAGGACACTATAACGTGGAAACTTTATACAATGAACTCCGCCAGCGATTTTACATGTTCGGACTAAGAACCACCGTGAGAGCTATGATTAACGGCTGTGTGACCTGTAAAGCCAAACGTTGCAAACCTGCTCAACCAATGATGAGCGCTCTTCCAGAATTCTGACTACGGCAGTGTTGCAGACCCTTTACTTATTGCGGCCTTGATCTTTTTGGACCCATGATGGTCGCTATTGGTCGGAGGAGAGAAAAACGTTGGGGCGTAATCTTCACGTGTTTTAGTACTCGGGCGGTACATCTCGAATTGGCTGCGTCGCTATCGATGGATTCTGCTATTTTGGCCATTAGAAGGATGGCAGCTCGTCGTGGATTTCCACGACAGATCCACTCGGACAATGGAACGAACTTCCGGAGTGCTGACAAGGAATTGAGGAAGGCTATTCGAGACCTGTTAAGTGATAGACAAATTGCGCAGAATGTAGATCTTGGAGTTAAATGGACTTTCAATCCACCCGAAGCTCCTCATATGGATGGAGTGTGGGAAAGATTAGTTCGATCGGTAAAAACGGCTCTTTTTTCCACTTTGCTGACCCAGACCCCTAGAGAAGAAGTTCTGCTCACACTTCTAATTAAAGCGGAAAATATTGTAAATAGCAAACCGTTAACCCATGTTTCGTTGGATATTCACGATGAAGAAGGTCTTACACCAAATCATTTTTTAATCGGTTCATCGAACCCTTTACCTTGTCCTGGAGTATTCTCTGACGAAGATCTACACCTTCGAAAGCAGTGGAGACTTACTCAACGGCTGGTAGATAGATTCTGGTCTCGCTGGGTACGGGAATATCTCCCAAGCCTTCAAGCTCGTTCCCGATGGACGAACGATGTTGGGAGCCCGGTGCGCGTAGGGGACATAATTTTAGTAGCTGATAAAGGTTCTCCTAGGAACGTATGGCCGAGAGGCAAGGTAGTGACGGTATTTCCTGGTCGTGATGGGCGAGTGCGTTCGGTAGAGATTGCAACCAAAGGCAACGTGATTCGTAGGCCTGCTACCAGGTTGGTTGTGTTGGTGAGTCGGCCTAGTGAGGAGTAGCATCTTGAAGCGAGGGGAGCTTGTACCCAACTCCTTGCGATAACATTATTATTTTTTTTACGTTTTGATCTTGTCATGAAAATTACTTATAACAAGAATGTCAGATTACAAAAGAAGTAAAAAATTTTAAAATATTGGTTTTATTGATAAACCACTTGAAATAACGCGCATTAGTGAAGTTTCGAACCTCTTTACAATACTCTCTGTACCGTAAGATGGGGTGACTCTGATTAATTTTAAAATTAAAATGCTTGTTTCTCAGCCAGTATAAGTACAGAAAATATAAAAAAACACTATAGTGATGACTTAGAATATAGATTACTATGCCGTGATAAAAAAAATATGTGTCGCTTAACATTTCTGCAAAAAAATATATATATGGGCTTTCAATTTTATACTATAAAAGGGGTTACTTTGATAACCACCATTTTTAAAGTAGATAATCACAGTAGATAATTACAGGATTCTAAAACAAAAAGAAAACTTTTACTCCTCCTATTATTTATTTAATTACAGAATTTCAAAGTTTATCGGTGTGAGTTTGATTACAGGGGTCACTTTGAGACTATTTTTAAAAAGTTTAATCTAATTTATATATGTACTTATATAACCAATATATTGTGTAATTTTGGGAAATGGATTAAAGTAAATACATTAAAAATCACACTAATTAGGAAAATTATTTATTGAAACATATTGAAATTAACATATTAAAGGAACTTTAATAAACAGTCTTTTGTTTTAAACAAAGACATCTGATATAGACAGTTAGAATGAGATCAATTTTTAGTAGACTAAAATACTATAAAATCTTTTAAAAAAAAAACAACAGCAAAAGCAAATGACAAATAAAATCACAGCAAAATGCTCTTTATCTTATAGCTCTTTTACATCCACATCTAGTGGATAAGCATATAAACCATCGCGTAACGTTGGTTTGGGTAGGTAAGGTATAATGTTAGTTTAGTCGATTATAGACACGTCATCATCGAACTTCGTAGGTAACATTTCTTCCTTGTTGGTCTAAATATGACTTCGCAAACATTTGAAGATTGAAAGTCGTGAGTGAAAATCCCCAATCAGTACAAGTAGCTGCAGATTTTAAAATCGCTACTTCTTCCAAGTGCGAAAACACTGTCTAGAAAACACTGTCCAGCCGGAGTAGAACCATACATGGCCTTATATCTGTTATATAAGGTGCCAAAAGGAATTTTATAGCTTAAAGATGCTGCATTTATACTCATTTCCCCATCTGTAATTTTCTCTAGGGCTTCCTCTAAAGTTTCCTGTGAGTAAAATTACCCTTTTTTTTGTAGATTCAACATGGTGCGCAATTATAAGAAACCTCTGGGTAGAGGTTTCTTATAATTGCGCACTTTGATTGCGCACAATTGCGACGGGGGTCACTTTGATTATCTTATTTTATACGTACTATTACATTAAAAAAATATCTTGAGGTGTGATTGATAACTATCAATGTCGCCTCGTATCAATCATCAAAGTAGCCCCGTTGAATAAACTTCAATACAAAAGCCACAATAGCCGTCGCCGGTAAAAAGCAATATGGCGAATATATTCCCAAAGAATGAAGAATATACACAAGTAAAGTAAAACTAAACAGATTTTAATACTAACTGTTGCAGCGAAACAGTTTTCTGATGACACTATTTTTATTTTTAATGCACTAACCCGTGCTAAGGAACAAATTTAAAAACCTATTTAGAGGCTAAAAATTTCACCCATGCCGGGATTCGAACCCGCAACCTCTGGCTATCCGTACCAGCGCTCTACCAATACGTAATACAGAGAATATTGTAAAGAGGTTCGAAATTTCACTGATGCCGTGAGTCGCCCATTTGCTCAATTGGTCATTTGCTCGTGAACGTTCGATTTTATTTTCCAATTATGTAAAACAGCTTCTGCGCTTACGCCTAGAGGAAAGACAGCTACTTTATCGATGTTGACATTACTAAAAAAAAAACAAGGATACGTTCAGAATTTGTCGAGATTTTATTAAAAAACCAACCAAAAAAAGCTATCATCAAAGACGCCCCATATTTTTAAAGTCGCCCCATTTTACGGTATTACTTACAGACAGCGGCAGGATGTTATGTTAATCATTATTTTACTCGACATAAAATATCCATTATAAATCTAACAATAAAAAAAAGCGTATTCTCTACAGTAATGTAATTTTAATGAAGTTATTGTAATGGTAAATTTGACAAGCAAATAGTGGCTAAGTCCGAGTTGGTGGAGGATTGTAAGACAGACAGTAGCAGGCCTTACCTCACGCCTGTATCCCAGAGGGGTAGGCAGGGACTGCCACTTGCCACGATCTTGACAGATTACCTTCGCTTCATCAACGTTCATAAGTCGTTGCATGCACGCACGCCGGTTCCGGTACTTTTTATCTTCCCCTTTGCTAATACATCTCTTATTTGATCAACGTATGTCCGCCTGGGACGTCCTTTACCTTAGAAGTTA
Organism: Yponomeuta sedellus; assembly: GCA_934045075.1. Classification (NCBI taxonomy): domain Eukaryota; kingdom Metazoa; phylum Arthropoda; class Insecta; order Lepidoptera; family Yponomeutidae; genus Yponomeuta; species Yponomeuta sedellus. The sequence goes on from OW203731.1 coordinate 9,847,517, forward strand.
TCATCCCGCTATAGGGCCCCTGATATGGCTTAACGATTGCTATTACATGACAGCCGGCACCAACGGCTTTACGTGCCTTGCGAAGCATGGAAGCGCTCGGAAAAAATGCCACTAGCAATAGTCACGGGACGGTCACCTATCCTGCACCTGAGCGCGCCTGTTGTTGCTTAACTGAAGTGATCAATCACTTCAGTTAAGCAACACCAGGCCTTTCCAGCCTTTCTATAGGACAACGGCAAGTGATGACAAAACTTCGTCATCACTTTCCCGTAGGTAGAATTGGCAACTTTTATATCTATAAAATAAAGCTTCAATGACTTCAATTTTACTCAGGTCAAAACAAAAAATGTCACGGAAAGACGGAAGTAAAAGTAAACTATTTATCATTCGATCCAGAAATATTACAACAATTTGATCCTGTTTTTGACCTGGATCAAATTGTTGTAATCTTATCGTCAAATTGTTGTAATCAAATTGTTGTAAATCGTCTTTTTGGGCTGGACAAAATTTGTCAGGCTGATTTGAGCCTGACAAATTTTGGCTGGGTTTGCCCTTCTTTTTTATATAAAATGTATGATAACATACAAGGGACATAAATTATTTAAATAAACCACAATATTAAAAACCTATTTAGAGGCTAAAAATTCCACCCATGCCGGGATTCGAACCCGCGACCTCTGGCTATCCGTGCCAGCGCTCTTTCCAACTGAGCTAATGGGTGACTCACTGGCATCAGTGAAATTTCGAACCTCTTTACACTATTCTCTGTATTACGTACAGGCAGTGACATCTGGCTTCGAATCCCGGCATGGGTGAAATTTTTAGCCTCTAAATAGGTTTTTAAATTTGTTCCTTAGCACGGGTTAGTGCATTAAAAATAAAAAAAAATAGTGTAATCATGTGGGTACAGTGATATCGTTCCGATGTTAAACCTAACTGCAAAGTAGGTAGTCGGGGCTGTAAGTAATGCAATTTGCTTAAGTCAGATGTCGCTGCCTGTACGTAATACAGAGAATATTGTAAAGAGGTTCGAAATTTCACTGATGCCGTGAGTCGCCCATTGGCTCAATTGGTAGAGCGCTGGTACGGATAGCCAGAGGTTGCGGGTTCGAATCCCGGCATGGGTGACATTTTTAGCCTCTAAATAGGTTTTTAAACTGTACATATTTGTGATTAAATCCTAAAAATATTGCGTTTGAAGTTCGGGAAAAGCTAGAAAAAAACGAGAAATGAGTCTTAAAATATTTATAGTATGTAAGTACCTATTTACACTATTTTTATTTTTAATGCACTAACCCGTGCTAAGGAACAAATTTAAAAACCTATTTAGAGGCTAAAAATTTCACCCATGCCGGGATTCGAACCCGCAACCTCTGGCTATCCGTACCAGCGCTCTACCAATTGAGCCAATGGGCGACTCACGGCATGAGGTTGCGGGTTCGAATCCCGGCATGGGTGAAATTTTTAGCCTCTAAATAGGTTTTTAAAAAAGTACCTATTTATACCTACAAATTTGTACATAACCCTCGGTGTGCGAATCCGCCTCAAACTTCTTCGGACTTTTTTCTTTAAATCAGCCTGTATACTTTTTAAACATTTTGAGCTCCTCAAATAGTTCAATATAAGATACCATTTATTGAACGACAACATTTTATTACCGTGATAGCTTGCACTATGGTAGGAATTTAGGGGTTAATATTTCGGTTGTTTTTTTTATTGTACAGCCTGATCCGACAGTCGGCGTCAATATTAATGTAAAATGATGGATTCCCTTTTTTTATAAACCTTAATAATTGCTAATTAGCCATATCGGTCGAGCCGTTATCAATTGACGTTTCGTAACACAATGTGTCAAGTGGCATTTGATTTTTATATATAGATTTTATTGATTGCTGTTGCAGTGAACCGAAACGTTGCGACAATTAATTTCTAAAATAGACGTAAGTATTATTATTTTCTGGTGTGTACAATAAAGAATATTCTTATCTTATCTTAAGCCTTACCTTACCTTAGTATCTTAAGTATAAATAGGTAACCTTTTTTGCTTTTACAGCTTAGTCTCCGATAATTTGACACTGGCGTAGGCATAAATTGCGAATTCAAACCCAAAAAAAGAATGATATTTCCGACGGGTATGTACGTAGTGCGTGCAATGAATGACGATATTTTGAATTTCTTATCCCTAAGGACTTATGCGTGAAGTTATGTTGCTTATATGTCACACGAAAATCTGGCTACGAAACCATAATAATTAGGTGGAACAAGTGAAAGAATGTGTTTGTCTAGGGAGCATGTGTCCGAGAAATTGAGTGTAAAGTCGAAATGTCTAAAGAAGAGAAAAAGTGGTGAATTAGGTAAACGGTGCCTTGCACTCTTTCGAAAGCGAAATATCTTCAGAAGAGCTAGATTGGCCACCCATGGAGTATAAGACCCAAGACTTAGTGTGACTTGGGTAAGGATCAAGAAAATAGGAAGAATGCAGTAGAAATTCGGTCCTTGAGAATCATGTGTAGTGTTAGGTACTTTGAATGACAGGATACGCAATCATTTGAATAGAGAATGTCGTAAATTGAGAAAGGAATGCTTCGTTTGATTGGATATATGGAGGGGATGAAGAAAGAAATATTTACGACAGAACCTATATAGGTAATGCGGTTGGAAAGGTCGGTAAAGCACATCCCAGTCGGACATACTTCGACCAAATATTATGTGTACTGTACGGTGTGTAGACCCTGGTATCTGCCTATCCCTCCTAGAAACAGGCGCGAGTTTACGTAAGTATGCGTATAAGTAATCTAAAAAATATTGAAACATCACTCATCTTTTACGCAAAAGTAAACTAAGTATGATTGTTCGTGGTAGTACAGTATAAAAGATTGTGCGTATAAATAATATTTTATTGAAATGGATATAGAAAAGATTTTAATGAATATGTTCGGGTGCCTCATTCTAATCCAATATATCAGTCTAATACAAACATACACGTTGGGTACAGAACCATAAAAAGTAATATCTGCGTTGAATTGAGAACCTCCTCCTATTTTGATATCGGTAAAAAAGAAGCGTTTTTTTGTTCTTAGCCATCATCAACGAGCCGCTACCAGCAATCTACTCCAATTGTATATCCAGTGAACTGCTGGACATTCTGCGCTGTGCTTGGCAATATTCCGCAAATAAATCCTGATAACTATATAATCACTGTATTAGAATAACTATTTAATTTCTCCTGAAATGGCTTTCAGCAATGGCAATGGCGTGGTGATGTAAAATAACACTGAATTTTTGACAATCGAGCAGCGATCAAGAAATGGTCTCAAGGGAATAATATATCTTAGTATCATCGGTAAATTGGTATATCAGGAAAATGGGAATTTTTTGTTCAACTGGCAACTCCCCAAAACACATACACATCTTTTTGGGCGGCCATTTATAAACTTCATTTGTGATTGAAGGTTTCATTCATCTGTTTTATTTTCATATCTAGGGCAATATGTCTCAGATTTAAACGGAGTAATATATCATTCTGCATCAAAAGTATGTATTGACTGTATAGTGTATAGGTACATAGTTATTCTTTTTCGTGAACATTTCAGTCGGCTATGGTATTACTAGACAAACAGATAGAACAGGCTTGGTAATAGGTTTCTGTTGGCATCTTTTGAGTATGGTACACCAAAAACAAAAGTCATCAATCTTATTATCCCATAAGCCAATCGATTCTAAATAATTGCTATTGCGATATTTTGTTGGTAAGCGCAAGTTTGAAAAAGCTATGTTAATTATTTATACTTTAATACATAAGAAAAATTGAAGAATATTACATAAGAAATAACATATACAAAAGTGAGGTTATTTCTGAAAAAGATTTCTTCTAGCAAACCTTGGAGAGTCAGAGAATATGTAAAAAACGTGTTGTCAACTACAAAACTTGAGGCTTGTTGGTACATTTTGTACTGACTCCGGAAAATAATGTTCCTTTTTAACTAGTTGTGTCTACCAAACTTTATCTTTATGTTTGATAAAAGTCTCAGGTCAAGAATATTAAAATTACAATATTTCATTTACATAGGAACTAAATAAGTTTATAATTAAAGTATGAAACAACATAACAACCTCTTTGAACTAAAACTTTTGTAAGTACTACACAACCTGCCCTTCTGTTACGTAACCTTCTGCTCTATCGAGTTAAGCATTTAAACGACTTCAAAGTATCATAATATATATTCATTGACAGCTGAAGTAACTTAAAAAACGTAAAAATCAACGTCACTGAACTCAGTGGATACTTACATAATAGAACCTCTGGTCAAACTCTTCCGACAAAAAGCCTAGTAAGTGTATCCGGTAACAACCCAACAACCTCTTTGTTTTGTCAAATAAGAATATTGCTAGTAGACAGCATTTTTTTAGTAAAATCTATTTCATAAAAAATACGCCTCAAAAACATGTTTGTCTCATGGTGCAAACGAACAGATTTTGATGAAATTGATGTGCGATCCTCTAAGATTTTTCTCCCTTTCCAACAAAAATAGTTGTAGTCCATAGTCCAATTAAAAAAACTGATAATAGGACAATCATGAGTAAACAATTATCGCTAACTTAACTTAATATATTTAAAGACGAATTAAGAAGCTCCTCCTTTTTTTAAAGTTCTTATAAAGACAAAAATTCCAAACAACTACAAGATGCTACGTGCAGACAGAGCGTATTTTATGTCTCAGCTTTAGGAATTGAATACAGCTTCATGCAGGGGTCAGTGCACCTAGATGCACTTTGTATAGCGTCGCCGGACTTGCCTTTATCAACCAGAAACAGTCACAAGGAACAAGCGTCGAGCGGAGAAGGCAGGATGTGAATTTCGAACTTGCATCTTTTCAAATGTCAGTACGCGTCAGACCAAGGCGGCCAGACCGCACTGTATAATTATTTACACGAACTGAGTAATTTTTGATGCTCCAAAGTTTATTTGGAGCATCGAAATATTTACAATAGTCTCCAAGTATAATTTTCCAGGTCTAAGATCTTAAAACACAGCTAATTACGAATATCATGGTTTTATGTTGAGGCGAGTAATTGGCTCGTTTTTACACGCATGTTTTTGGTGGAATACATGTTCCACAAGATCTACATACAGAGACGGCCATAAAATTTTTACCACCTTTATAATATAAATTACAGAAGTAACTGTGGCAGTAGATCGATATGCCATAGTTTTTTTGTAAACCTTTTTTACAAACAACTAATACAGACATTAATTTTAGAATAATGTGAGTTTCATTATAAGAAACATTTTCAGACCTGTATTGTATATTTTGGTAAGAATCACTATTTAAAATTTAATATCTTAGTCCTGCAAATACACAATAATTGTGTCGATCGAATATATTACAAAGTGTGTTCACGTCGTCGTTCGCGTGGAATTCCGACCAGAAATAATGTTTTTAGAAAAAAATATTATAAAAATATAGAAGTCAATAAAAAGTTAAACAATGAATTATTACAAATGAACAGATATGAATAAGAACACTAATAAACTTTCAGTCAATGTATAGTGCTCGTTGAATCCGCAAAGACTAAGACGCTAAGACTATAATTATAGAAGTTAGAATAAATCGACTTATTACAGACGAGCAGTCCGCTTCAGTGTTTGCAGAGAGCCGAAGGCTGCCGCGCGGCGAGCACAAGCAACTTTAAATTTTCATTAGCACACGCCGCGCCGCCGCCGCCGCGCCCGGTAGACGAACGTGGGACCTGCCATGGCGGTGCACCAACTGGAATACCTATTCACATTTTAAAATTTTTATTTTATTTTATTTATTAGGAAACCAACAGACGTTACAAATCAAAATTACAAAGGGCCCAGGTTCTCAATAATGTTGACAATCACTGCAATGGTATCGTTTTAACGTTTCGTAGTCAACAAGGAACCCCTATAGATTCAAAGATCTATAAAGATGCGCCATGTTGACCGTCTGTCTGGCCGCGGTTTGCTGAAATTTGGCACAGATATACATGTTCGTCACGTAAACACAATGGAAGAATAAAAAAACCTTTACATTGATGATTTTATTATTACTGTAAAAGACACAGTTAATGTAAGTAAAATAAAATCCTAAGATTAATCTACGGAACCGTACACTTCATGTGGCCCGACACGCAATTAGCCGGTTATTGCTACTCTGAAAAATGGAGAAGTGGTTGTCAATGTTTTGAAATACTAACTAGTGAACCCAGAATAATAAAAACTAAAGATTTTATAATGTTTCAGACATGTACAAAAGCCATCTAAATATTTCATGAGTGTAGAAGTAACATTTTTTTCACAGATTCATGGCACTGTAGGCCTGAGTTAAATTTCAACTCGATAGCTCGTAAAAACTTCTAGAGATTAATATTGAATGAAATTTGTGCGAAGTTTTCCTTCCGTAAGTGCGTTGTGTTACTGGTCAACTCGGAAATTCTTCTTAGCTGTAATAGTTTTCCTTTTGACTTCATTGTATGTGATTTGGATTTGATCACGTTTCTACAATCAACTGTTTATCCGGGAGAAGAGAACGGTTTCTCTACACCTACCATATTTTTAAACTACCAATTCAACCATAGCCACACTTGAGTGTAAACGAGTAAAAACTTCGTTTATTTAAATGAATGAAAAATTTTTTTTGCACTAAAACATAATTTGTACAAAGGCGAGCTTAATACTACATAGTATTTTCTTTCAACTAACCCACGATGAAGAAGAATAATGATGATGAAGGATAGATACTATAAAAACATATTTTTTACAGATTTTAATCACCTTTTTGTCAGCTTTATCTATATGTACTACTTTGGCCTTTGCATCTATACGTAATGAGATGATTTATATAGCGTCCAGGCACCTTCACTCACATTAGACGGGTGAACGGACCACTCGGGCGCTGCAGTGCCTGGGACATATGTTTTAAATGGAAGAGTACTAAGACGGCTTGCCCAGCCCACAGAAAAGACAAGTCAATACGTGCGTAGCCAACTAAGCCACGTAAATCTAGTATAATAATGAGTATTATACACGAAATTTTTTACAGGATATTATCATTATAAGAAATAACATGTACAAAGGTGAGGAGAGGGTTAATATGTATATCTAAGCCAAAGCAAGCTTTTTGTTACTAATCGTCTCTAAGCAAAGTCGCGGACAGACAGACAGAAGGTCGGATATGGCTTAATTATAAGAGTTTTTTGCTGTTTACGAAACCCTAAAAAACATATTTTGATCCCATTTGTGTATAGGTATATTCGATATATCAGTTTCTCTACAGCAAAGGTTTTAAAAGCACATTAAACCGTGTTTTAATATAAAGAAGATATAAATTCAAAGTGTAGAAGATGGTATGTCATTATTAAATGTGGTCACCGACGGAAAATTAAGAAAGTACAAAGTAAAAAAGTGTAAGTGAGTACAAAGAACGACCGTAAGTGCAGTTAACCATTGAAGGTTCTTTGTAGGTCTCAGGTGAGGGTAAAAAAGGCAGTGCCCGAGGCGGCGGCGGCGGCGGCGCTGTGGCGGGCAGCGCGCTGCAAACTGCATCTGCAATTACATCTCGCAATTTCAAGACTTTTATTTACACAGTCTTTCTTTGCACGAACTTACGTTAAGAGTATAAAATATTTTGTACGTCATGTTTTGTAAACGCTATCAAAATGTCGAGTGGATAGCGTCCCTTGACTTTATGACATCCATAGCAACTTGTTTATTTCACTTATTAACACGTTTCTTAGTTATTCAAATGATTCAAATACGAGTAACAGGGCACAAAACTTTCATGACATTTCGTAAACGCGCTTTCTTGTTAGGAGAGCCGGCACCGCGTTGATGTCTTTTGTATTGACGCATTATTTTACAAGTAACATGAATATGATACCACATCCCAAAGACACCAGTTCACACCATTTCAGTTTTACTTTAATGTATGTAATTGATCGCCTTTTGTTATCAACACAAAAAGCGCTTTATTTTGATCTTTAAGTACATAGATGAAAGTAAATCGTCTGAAGTAAGTATTTTTAAGAAATATGCCATTTAACCGATTGATTTTTTTGCGTTCGGATCGGAAAAGGATCTTTTGTTTAATTTCGAGCATATCACTCAAGGTCTCCTTAAAATCCTTTCACTTCGTGATAATTACACAGTTTTACCAGGTAACAGGTTTACTGCTATTAAACTTATTAGCTACCTGACCTAATTTCCATTAGAGTGGTATGGTATCTGTTTGTGTAACCAAACATGAAATATTTTTTTGTCTTTTTTCCAGCAGTTTTTTTTTGCATATACATATAATTGATACAAAAATAACCGATGATTGCGGAAGATATTAAAAATACATCGAAACAAATACATATATGCACGTTTATGTAAATACACACAGGTGATGCGCCGCCGCCGCCGCGCCGTCGCCGCGCAGTGACGAACTAACCACCCTTTGTCCACGGCCATTACTCGTTACACTTGAAAAAGTCTAACGCATTTTAAACAACTAGGGTCATACTTGTATTATTCGCAGTTTTTTGGAACGGCATTAACACTAGCGTTCGGTTTTTATACACATACACATACGGTTTTGTAAATCCTAAAACGGTTTTTAAGGAATCTGTTAAGAACAACTCGTACTTACGTAAATATTCTATAAGTGAAATTTTAGATTTGTCAGTTTGAAATAGGAGCTAGAAATATACGGTAGTCTACGAACAGTCAACAACATATTATTATTTGCATTATGATAGTAAAATCGCAGGTAATGGTAACTGAGTTGAAAGAAAAAAAGTAAAGGTGGATGTGCGACAGCAGTCGATAGACTATTACTTCTTCGAGTGAAAAGGGAGGTATTGGGGTTACCTAATGGTATAAGCGCAGATTGCAGCAGTCTAAACTAGACGTGTATGCAAAGATACGTGCAGAATATTTTCAGAGCATTCAATGCTCTTGCTATTAGTATACTCCAGAAGTTCATGGCTTCAGTTAATTAACTTTTTTGCGTAACTACATACCACCGAGTATACAGTAGATGGTAAATAAACTGCTTATGATTATTGTTATCAATTTAGAGTGCGCCTTGACACGAAGTAGTATTTTAATGTTACCAGATACGCTATACAATACTGTTTTAAAGATTCTTAAAGTAGAAAAATGTATGTGGCTGGTAAATTCCTCTAAAACACTCCTGAAAAGCAGGATAGTCTTTGGTAAAGCGAAAGACCAACTTAAAATGTATTGGAAACGTGGTTTAAGTAATATAAATAAAACTGTGTGTTTCTGGAGGGCCATCGTAGTACTCAGTATGTTGGAAAGTGTTAAGTCAACACTGAGAAAAGTGCGATGGAGCACAAAGGGTTGATAATACGGTTAAAGGAGTGGGCAGGCGCAATCAATCGGAGTTATCTGTTTACGGAGCAGAGCGTTGACCTCCGCACCGCCGCTTGTCGCTCGTCGCGGCCTATTCCATGACGCTGCAGCGTTCTGGTAAAATTGTCTGTGCTGTATTAATGTTTACGTTACACACATGATCTTAAATAACAACAATCACGGGCAAGTTGTGGCAATTATGACGGGCCATCTATAGGACTGACCGACAGCCCGTTATGCTGGGGATGCCTCAAGGAAGACGACCACTGTGAGAGCGTGGAACTGCAAAGCTAGGAGCCCTTCGAGAGGCTTGCGATAACATTGGTGCACTGCTGGATTTCTGGAAAGATTGAACTGGAGATTGGCTGGCTGGAGTCACATATAACATATATATATATATATATATATATATATATATATATATATATATATATATATATATATATATATATATATATATATATATATATATATATATATACTAATGTTAATAAAGGCGAAAGTTTGTGAGTGTGTATGTTTATTACTTGACTTAATTTCTGTTAGAGTGGTATGGTATCTCTTTGTGTAAACAAACATGAAATAAGTTTTTGTCAAAACGTCTTATTTCCAGCAGTTTTTTTTTGCATATACATATAATTGATACAAAAATAACCCATGGTTGCTGAAGATATTAAAAATACTTCGAAACAAAGACAAATACAAGTTTATGCCAATACACACAGGTGATGCGCCGGCGCCGCGCCGTCGCCGCGCAGTGACGAACTAACCACCCTTTGTCCACGGCCATTACTCGTTGCACTTGAAAAAGTCTAACGCATTTTACTATATATATATATATATATATATATATATATATATATATATATAACCCATTATCACACTTCGCACTATATATATATATATATATATATATATATATAGTGCGAAGTGTGATAATGGGTTCAAGTGACGTGATGCTAAAGGGAGTAGTCCGGGTGGCTTTTCTTATCGCGCGGCTCCGCCTGCAGCTGACGCGCGTTCCTCTTTGTTCCAGACAGCATTATCTTTGTGTACATGCGCCAGCGCTAGGCACTGGGCACTAGGCCTACAATCTAACAAGAACTATGCAAACATATTTTATCTTCTTGCTATAAATCAGTCGTTTAGCAACTTTATATGGCACGTGGCAACATGACGTGATATGTCCTACGGGTAGGAGAAATAAATGATAATTGCCGATATTGTGTCAACATTATAATGGATATAGAAAGAATAATAATAATAATAATTATAAAAATAAAGGTATCCAAACTATAATCTTTAGCGCGGTCGTTAGTTCACTTGCGTCTTATTTGAGAGTTTGTTGGTTCGTATCCCGGCATGTGACTTTGATGTCCAAGATAAGTACATTTTGTAGTTGCAGTTCTACCCACTAACTGTGAAGGAAAACACGTTAGGAAACCTGAGTGGCTGAAGTGTTCACGTACCTCAGTGCTTGAAATTGTTAATTCCGCGGTAGGCCGGCGTAGGGCTAAACATATTTTCTACAACCTAACACCTAAGTTTTGAAATACCTTTCTATTATCAAGATTTTAGAAATGAACTTGCCTAACTACTATTTAAAAATAAGAGATTATGTATGGAGGCTAAGATTCGTACAAAATTAAATAAAGATGGAATTTTGAATTCTATTTCTTTTAAAAACCTATTTAGAGGCTAAAAATTCCACCCATGCCGGGATTCGAACCCGCGACCTCTGGCTATCCGTGCCAGCGCTCTTTCCAACTGAGCTAATGGGCGACTTACCGGCATCAGTGAAATTTTGAACCTCTTTTCAATATTCTCTGTATTACGTACATAAAATAAATCGGTTTTTAAAATTGTCCTTATCACGGGTTAGAGCATTAAAAAAAAGAATATAATTATCTTTCTTTGTTTAGTATATCGGCTGTGGTCTCACAAAAGGCAACCGTCACATTACTGGCGTAAATTTCAGATTATATGACCTCTATACATATTCTCATGAGCTTCTAGAGAGTCTGTAACCTTTTTTACACCATTCTTTTTACTTAATTTTCCGTAATTTCTTTTTTATTCTGTTCCGCATCTGTAATATAAAATTTCAAACTACGTCACGTACTCCTAGCTTTTTTTATTTTGACGTATTACCACTGTAACCCTAAGTACGAATTTACCTACTAATTTACGTTTTATTCCATTTTGTTGCATCACCTATATTGAAATAAAACACATTATTGGAAAATGCATAGCTTAGAAAATGTACTTAAGTTAGTTGGTAGATAATGCTGAGTAGCAATAAGCTCGCCTATGTGCAAAAGTTTTATGCAATAAAGAATTTTAATAATAATAATAGTTTATGTTACTATAGAAAGAGAAGACGGGGTAAAGACGCAACCATAACTTATTTGGGGAATATTCGACAAATTATTCAAATCCAAATTCTTGGAAACGATTACATCTCGCCTTCGTTACAAAGAAGCCAGCTACCTGTGTTGATTATGCGTTTAACATTCGTCTTTTAAAGGTCAGACAGAGTGCATTCGTTGCGAGTGTGTGTGTGAGTTGAGGCGAGCGTTGCACCGTGTGGCGACACGCCGCGCGCAACGACTGTGTGCGTGAGTGGCAGCGCAGCCTCCGCTCGTCTGCGGCCTGTCTAGACTGCCCCTCTCCCCCCGCACCCCGCCGCCGCCGCCGCCGGCCGAAACTTTCCTCTCACTGCACCCGACCAGCAGGCACCGGCGGATGCTGGCGTGATAATATGTAGTTTGCATTTATGGATCTATCTAAGCCCATAGCCACTGCTTATTCCATATACCAACTTGTATGTAGCTAGTGCGATTATCTGTAAATTTGTTTTGGCTTCTTTTGGCCGAAATTAGAGCGGAAACGAGATAACTAGCCAATACGCGGTTAATTTATAATAATTTATAGTAACGGGGTTTTGAATAAACTTTGAATTCACACCTACAGTATTATAATTATAACGCACCTCAGAGAATCTGAAATCAGTACACTGGAATGATTTTGCGATGAACACGACTCCGAAGAATTATAAGCCATACGAGTATCTGGCGTCTCCAGCTAATGAGACCTGAATTATGACGAAACGAAATCAAAGTAAAGTAATTTGTCGTGCATTATACCATTAATCAGACTAAATTTACGTTTTAATCTCTTAAAAAGTTACATCTAGTTAAATCATTATAGTTTCCACGCCCCAAACTTTTTGATGACTTATTGTTTTTTTGACATTATTTTCCTGAAAAATATAGGGCCAATCATACGCGAAGGGAACGCTACATACATCTATCTACACATCTCATCAAATCTTATTTTCTTCACAAAGTATATATACGTTTTAGTCACAGGCTTGCATGCACGCAGTGAGTGGCCATGAATGTTATTCATGCGGCAGAGGCTTGTTGGGATCGTGGCAAAATGACATACCCTCATGTCTGGCTACTCATCCGGGACACAGGCGTGAGTTTAAGTAATGTAATATAGGCATGAATGTTTTAGAATGCAGTAGGGTCCTCTTGGTAAGGTCGAAATTTGTGAAAAAAACACCACACGAAATTAATGGACGACCACAAAGAGCAAGTTGCCCGCGACACCCCCGGGCTAAGCCTCCGCAACTCCGCAGACAGACTTGCAAAAAGACGCAAGTGAGAGCAGAATGCGAAATTCGACGCGGCTCCATCGCCGTGGCTACCAGAGACTTTGTCACTCTACCGACGCAAAAATGCATTCGCAAAGGTTATAACTCTGTAACATGTAGCGTTATTAATTTTTAGTGAAATACTCTATCTACTAAAATTAATATTTTTCTATTTCTTTAGTCTTCCTTTCTTTATGTAAATATTTTTTTTTAAATATTGTAAGTATCTCAGATTATCATTTCTAAGTCTTCCCTAGCGCGACAAACAAACAGATAATTTTTGAAAATTTGTAATTTTTCTTTGGCTAAAGCTATAGCGTTCTACTCGAAGGAGTTTTGTATATATGTCACCGGAAGATAACAAGATCCGCAAGTTTATAAATTACCTAGGAAATTTATAAACTTTCGTAGGATTGTAAATGAGAGATAAATTGTATTATTTTACTCCCACATTTTCGCAAATTTATTAATTTGTGAAGTCTCGTGGTTAATTTATAAATTAACGGATATCCATTCGTAAGATTCTAAACAGTTCGACCAATCACAGAAAAGCTTTTTATTTTACGCTTTTATAAAATACGGCAAATAACACACTGCTCTGATTGGTTGATGTCGACAATGCTTGTGTCCATAGACTTAGGTACGATCAAACTTAAAAACCTATTTAGAGGCTAAAAATTTCACCCATGCCGGGATTCGAACCCGCAACCTCTGGCTATCCGTGCCAGCGCTCTACCAATTGAGCCAATGGGCGACTCACGGCATCAGTGAAATTTCGAACCTCTTTACACTATTCTCTGTATTACGTACAGGCAGTGACATCTGACTTAAGCAAATTGCATCACTTACAGCCCCGACTACCTACTTTGCAGTTAGGTTTTATATCGGAACGATATCACTGTACCCACATGATTATACGATTTTTATTTTTAATGCACTAACCCGTGCTAAGGAACAAATTTAAAAACCTATTTCGAGGCTAAAAATTTCACCCATGCCGGGATTCGAACCCGCAACCTCTGGCTATCCATGCCAGCGCTCTACCAATTGAGCCAATGGGCGACTCACGGCATCAGTGAAATTTCGAACCTCTTTACACGATTAAACTATTTTTATTTTTAATGCACTAACCCGTGCTAAGGAATAAATTTAAAAACCTATTTAGAGGCTAAAAATTTCACCCATGCCGGGATTCGAACCCGCAACCTCTGGCTATCCGTACCAGCGCTCTACCAATTGAGCCAATGGGCGACTCACGGCATCAGTGAAATTTCGAACCTCTTTACAATATTCTCTGTATTACGTACAGGCAGCGACATCTGACTTAAGCAAATTGCATTACTTACAGCCCCGACTACCTACTTTGCAGTTAGGTTTAACATCGGAACGATATCACTGTACTCACATGATTAAACTATTTTTATTTTTAATGCACTAACCCGTGCTAAGGAATAAATTTAAAAACCTATTTAGAGGCTAAAAATAAAAATAGTTTAATCATGTGAGTACAGTGATATCGTTCCGATGTTAAACCTAACTGCAAAGTAGGTAGTCGGGGCTGTAAGTAATGCAATTTGCTTAAGTCAGATGTCGCTGCCTGTACGTAATACAGAGAATATTGTAAAGAGGTTCGAAATTTCACTGATGCCGTGAGTCGCCCATTGGCTCAATTGGTAGAGCGCTGGTACGGATAGCCAGAGGTTGCGGGTTCGAATCCCGGCATGGGTGAAATTTTTAGCCTCTAAATAGGTTTTTAAATTTATTCCTTAGCACGGGTTAGTGCATTAAAAATAAAAATAGTTTAATCATGTGAGTACAGTGATATCGTTCCGATGTTAAACCTAACTGCAAAGTAGGTAGTCGGGGCTGTAAGTAATGCAATTTGCTTAAGTCAGATGTCGCTGCCTGTACGTAATACAGAGAATATTGTAAAGAGGTTCGAAATTTCACTGATGCCGTGAGTCGCCCATTGGCTCAATTGGTAGAGCGCTGGTACGGATAGCCAGAGGTTGCGGGTTCGAATCCCGGCATGGGTGAAATTTTTAGCCTCTAAATAGGTTTTTAAACTCTTTACACGATCAAACTTGTCAAACTAGTATAAATTGATCAGTTTCGATTACCTACCTGCAATCCATTCTTGCCGGAGATGCGTTGTTTTCGAGAAAATTATTGTTGAATTTTCTGTAAACCTAACCTCAAAATCTTGCTGTATGAATGATTTTGTTCTTCTGGATCTATTTTTTTTCCTCTTATATAAAAAAAACCTAACACCCAAAGTTCTAGGATGGAGCTTCGCTCCGCTCGCTCCATACTGAAACTTCGAATCTAATTTCGGTTTGCAACATTGCGACGTCCCAAAGCTTTAGCTTTATTATAGCCTTACATCATTTTAACGACTTTTTTAATTTTCGACTTTTTTAATCGACTTCTTACTATTTTGGCCATGACCACTATAAAACTTTCGTAGCTCTGTGGTAAATTTCACTTCATCAACAATATTTCTAGATGGAGCAGGAACACGTGACTTTTTGAACCAATCAGAGCGCAGGTGGCGTTTCGTTAAGGCTTATTATATTATTTTACGCCTGAATTTGGTAAGTTTATCAATTTTCGAAAATGTGGGCGTAAGATAATACAATATATCTCTCGTTTACAATCCTACGAAAGTTTATAATTTTGCTAGGAAATTTATAAACTGGCGGATCTTGTTATTTTCCGGTGACATATATACGAGTTGATACGCATAGATATACGATAGTGTAAATGATTCTCCCTGGGCAACAATCGGCGAGCTACTAACGCTGATTGGCAAATCCTAAAAGAAGTCAAAAATATTATGCCAGATTTTCAGCATGGCTTTATGAGAGGCAAAGGAACCGGCACGCAAATCCTACGAACCGGCAAATATATAATGTGATGCACTTGAACAAAATCACAGTGTCGCTATGATCTCAACCGACCTGTCAAAGGCTTTCGACTCTATTAATCACAGGGGGCTAGTTAAAAAGCTACAAAACAAAAATATTAGCAATAATATAATTAAGCTTCTTGAGAACTACCTGAATGAACGTAGAATACGTGGAAGATTCAGAACTACGACAGGGACAGAAAAATATCTACCACACGGGGTTCCTCAAGTTCGATTCTCGGACCCTTAATTTTTTGCTTGTATGTAAGCGATATTGAGAAAACAGGGGTGTGGCCGGTGAAATGATCTCACAATATGCCGACGATTTGTGCATACTCAATGCAGCTGTCCAACCAGACTTCGCCACAAGACGGGCACAATGGGCGGCTGAAACTATAATCGACTACTACGAAAGGTGGGGCCTGAAGTGTAACGTGGATAAAACTGAGTGTATCATGTTTTCACGAAAGAAACCCCGTATTGGTAACCGAGGTCGCGGCTATTAACCTTCTGTGCGGTTGAAGGACAGTGAAATTCCGTACAAAAAGTGTATTCGATACCTAGGAGTGTGGTTCGACAAGAACATGACTTTAAATGAACATGTCAAAAGTGTTATAAATAAGGCTAAGGTCGTAAGAGGAATACTATCCCTAATAGTTAGTTTATGGTATGCAAAAACTGATGTGGAAGTTAAGCATTTGGTGCTTAAAGCTTGCTTAATACCTGTACTTGACTATGGGATAGTGCAACTCTTACCTAGGATTTGTAAAACCAATTTAAGTGCTATCGAAAGACAGTATACCGAATGGCTTTAAAAACAGCAGCAGGATTTCCTCGGGACTTTCTTACTTGTGATTTATGGCAGATGCTGGACGAGGATCCCTGGCATCTGAGGGTTCACGACCTGCATTATGATATGCTGCCAAAGCTGGATAGTGCGGGTCTTGAAGGACTGGATCCGGGTCCAGCATATACTAGGTATGGACATAATAACCCCATGCTGCGCAGTCTAAGGATAGGTGAAATTGATTATGTCTGTAAAAAAAAGAGAAGCAAACCTGTTCACAAGAGATCTGTTCCCCCTCGTCAACCTAGACTTTAGTCTGGGTTGACGAGGGGAATGTATAGGGCTGGTTTCTCGATTGAGGGTTTCGCTGGGTAAATGCTTAAGTAACAGTATGTCACTCTCCTTGCTGAGAAATTCGAACTACAGTTGACTGTTTGCTTGACGGGATTCACGGTTCGGAAAATGGCTGTAAAGGGACTAAGCTGTATCCCATTCCATGTTTAAACAGCTGTAATAGTTTAACTTTAATTAGCGACCTAAGTTAGGTTAAGGTATACAAATCAAAATTGTAAGATCCCTGCGGACATATACAGTTTATATTCACTGCCCTTATTTCGGCCATGTAATAATAATTTAAAAGAAAGACAATAAATAAAGATACGCTTGGTACGCTTGGCAAATCCTTTTACCACGTTAGCTTATCATCGATACGCTAAGAAGTAGTGCAAATACATTTTAGCCAAGTCTGTGGGGCTGGGGACATGGGGCCTTTCGTTTGAAAAAGGTGCAAAATAAATGGTTTTCATGTATGTTTTCAGGTACGGGGCCCACAATAATAAACCTTAACGCGGGTTGTGACTATGAATTATTCAGACTTTAGCTTAGTAAAATTAACAAATAATAAACAAAAATCTATATGTATGATCGGTTAAATGGCCCAGCCTCTTGCAGCGAGCTCTGGACACGAGTAATAAATAAGCCTTGCCGATGCCAGACAACATTGTAGGTTCGTTTGCTTTCAAACAGAATAAGATCAAGTTAGCTGGCGTTCTTGGCGCGAATGTGAGATAGGTAGCAGATAAAGAAAATCAACCAAATATATAAAAATGTCGTGCCACAAACTCCTTCGAAAAATATTTTTATTAAATTTTTGTGAGCGTTCGCTAATTAATATTGCAAAAGGTCAGCTGGTATACCTACCTATACAATTCTTTGTCCTTACTTATCACAGCATAGCCCAGACGGCTAAAGTTATAATGATAACATTTGAAAAAAAACAAAGGAAAAAAACTTGTTAGGTCTAACTTTTTAAACTTTAATCTGTTATTCCAAAATTAATACCCATGATAAACGATTAATTTATGTTGTAATAGTCTTACTAGAAACTAACCTTTTTTGTTATTTCTATTTTTGATAGGTATGACAGTAGACATGTTTATATATGGGACATGTTTTTTTTTATTAAGACTATCCTTACATATTTAACAAGACAGATAAAGAAATACGATTTTTACAATTTTCACCCTTAAATGTACACAAACACCGGCCGTAGACAGTGCAAGTCAGACTCACGCACCAAGGGTTTGGTAGACAAATTTATAGGTAGGTGTTACATTTAATAAATAGTTTAGGACTCGAATCTCGCAGTTTTTCCGAGCTTTTCCTGAACTTCAACATTTTTTTAACGACTCCCTGGCCTCTCCCTGACCTGACCTTATAATCTAGATAACAAAGGCTTTAAAACCAGATGAATACACGAAGTTCTCTATTAACTTAAGACCAAAATTGAATAGGCAAAGTTTGGAGTCTTGCGGTTTTTTTCCCCAAAATTATCTACATTTTGAAATGGCCACCCATTAACCGACGCAGTCGTAAATATCAAACTTACGTTTTTTGTGCTCCTAGCGCCGCTGTCGTATATATGCAACGAAAGTTTCTGAAGTGATTTTTAGGCATAATTTCAAATTAATTACGACTATTTTCCAATGATAATAAGGACGAACTATCCAATAAGAGCCTTTCCTTTCGTTCTTTCTTCTTTTTACGCCTTAAATTTAAATTAAATTTATTAAGTCGCAGTTGCTGTGGTACTTTGAAAAAAATATTTTGATTTTATTTTATCGAATCTTGGAAATAAGTACTCAGTTTTTTTGGGACACGCTGGGGTGAGGGTTAGACAAAGCGGTAGACGCGTTGACCTACAGCAAGTAAAATGGTGTCGCCGCCGGCGCCTCATTCATTAGTAATATTTTTTTGATTAATAAATATTACAGAGCTGCAATGTGAAGGATGAAGTAAAAACGATCGATTTTTTTCGTAGTAAGATATCTGCGTCAAATTTGATCTAGCCTGGGTTACTGGTTGAGGTGTTGAGGTTTAAGGCGCATCGTATTTTTTCGAAGTAATATACTGTTGTACATACGCAAAGCTTCAGAAACATCAAAGATTAATTGGGAATCCATAGACAGGATGAGTCGAGAGCTGACCCACTTGTACCTAAATTAAGAACTTTGGCTTACCACAAAGGTGTACCTATGGTGTTATTTATATACAGGCTTCATATGCTGTCCGGTGTACGTGGATAAAGACAGCGATAGGGAGGTGGCCACCTGCCGTTACCACGAGTCGCCCGTCCGGCCCCGGCGTCATCTGCCGACACCCGCCCCGTACTTTCTGTTAGCACAACAGTTGGCTGGACACCTTGTGTGCTTCCCTTGAACTACGTACAGTCAACAGCGTTGACTTTACATAGATATAGATTATTCTGTTAATTCAACAGAATAAAATACATTCAAGCAAAAGAACACGATACGACAGCACATAGACCTTTACATGTGTATACTTTATTCTGTTATCTCAACGTAATTAAGTACAGTCATCAGCACTCTAACCTTTATATACGTGCTTGTTAATAAGTTACGTTAAAGACGACTTTGCAACAAAAAGGTAAATGTTAACCTGTTGTCAACTGTACACCACAATAACGTTTACATACGTGCACCTTAATAAGTTATGTAAAGAATTACTTTGCAACAAGAAGTAAAGGTTAACCTGCAGTCGAGTCGAGTCAAGATGTGATGTTGAATGTGTTACTTGTATTTTGCCGTGTATGTTAATAGTAACAACTAAGTATAAAGACCGAGTTTGTGCGATAAATAATTTATAATTCGTGTCAAAAAATACAACAGGAACTATCTAGGAGATTGTGAATAGTTCTTTTGCTCGCAGACTTTGCCTCCGTCCTTAAGCGGAATTAATGTTAAAATAAAATGAGCCATACAACATTCGAATACAACCTTGAAAAACCACTTGGCCAAGAAAGACAACTCCGACACTAGAACGATTAATATGAGTGAGAGTCGAGACATGAAGACCTTATGTTTTAAAATCGAGGCAGGCCGCGGCTCGTGACCTCCTGAAATGGGTAGACGTCTAGACACCCCGTCATGGTCTAGAAACGCGCCAAGCCAATATAGGCGGGCTTTCCCTGGCCTAATGATTCGGCTAATGCGTCATTGTCGACGGTCGACCGTGTCACTGATAATGTTTCTATGCTGAGCACGCGATACCGTCGCGAAGGTGAAACTGTGGTTACGCACACTTTTAAGTGAGCACTGATACTTAAAATTAATTATAGCATACAATCTTGGAACGTCGTAAGTGGTGGATCACCTCAAAATCCAGAATGGAATGAAAACAAAATAAATCTTCCAAAGCTGTCAGAGTATTTTTCTTTAAGTCATCAAGTGTTAAATTGATATTTAAGAATCCATTTATGTGCAACCTTAACTTTCTCCTGCGATTTCTTATTATGGTGTAGATACTTCACGCGTGTTTTATAGGCACAAGAGTTTCACATTCACGGGACAACAAAACTTCTTAATATATCGTGCGTTTACGAAACTGAGTCTCATATCGAGATAATAAGCACGTTCTGCGGTTTGTGAGACACGCTGCGTGACGACACATTGTAGAAAATATTGGATGTAGGCGATGTTGGATTTTTACAGAAGTGTAAAAAGCGATTGCTTATGCAGAGCGTCGTATAACTTAGGCTTAGTAGACAGTGACTCAACTTATGTATGCACGCTATTCAGTTACGTTACGGTGGGATTTGCAACAAAAATGTTAAGGTTAATGAGCTATTGTTGATCGTAGAGTCGACATGAAATCAACGCGTCAAGCTTTACACGTATACCTACTCTAATGATTTATGTTACGGGCCACTTTGTTACAAACATATAAAGTTTGATCTGCTGTCTTACCCAGGTAGGTAGCTTTTATTTGATTTAGTTTAGTCAAGGGGATTTGACTTGATTTGATCAAGGAAAAATTATTTGTATTAATAAAATTATAATGTAAAAGTTATTGAAATAGATAGGTACCTATATAAATGCATGCATGCAATATACATAACAATAAAAAAAATCATTCACATAGTAAGTGAAAGTGAACAACATTTATTGCCGAAACATAAATAATACAAAAAAAATATACACGAACCATTACGGCAAAAAAATATTGACTAAAACTAAATTACAAATGGCGTCGTAACGCTGGAGTGATACAAAAACATTAATACTTAGATTGATAAAAAATATGCATTAGATCTGATATGAATTACACAGAAAATATTATATATATTTCCAAGGTAACGGATTACGAAACAGTTGACAGCGGGTCGACCATTATATTCATTACTTATATTTTTTGCCCTAGTAACTATCTGCCGGATACGTGTCATACGCTCTAGGTTTACCGAAAAGTCAATGAAAACATGTTTTGCGGGTTTATTTGACTTTGCTTTCGTTTTTTCGTTTTTTGCGCGTTACTTCTGAATCTTGTCATTGAGGAGAAGTTGCTCTATCAACTAGTGGGTGCACTGCATAGCGTTTGATAGTCAGACAAGTAATTATTGTTAGTTAGTGGCACTAAAGATCTTATATTGCAAACGATAGCGTTGGCGCAAGAGGCGGAGTCGCGTCCGTATTAAAAATCGTCTGGCGCGCGTCTAGACTGGCTCAACGAATGACGTGAGACCACAAATACCTACTATATCTAGACAACAAACCCGTTCACTGATTCATCAGTGGCTGGTGGAACATTTTGCGCATTAAATAAAACATAGGTAATCCCACCAGTTAATACCTATACAAATAGAAAAGTCACGCAAAAAACGCTGAAGAAATCGATTATTCCCTATAAAGGGGAATGCACAATTGCTATAGCTCCTTGATAGATTATGGCTAATTGATGCTCTAAGCAATCCAGACTTGTGATAGTCTGTGGGTTGAGTATTATCGGCTGCGAAAAAAGTGAACTAAATGTTATAATAATATGAGATTCAATTTGAATTCCATTTTCAAACGATAAAAGGAGACGTACTAGTCCACTGCTGGATATAGGCCTCCATTCGGCACGGAACAGTTTCTGTCCTCAACCATCCTCATCCAGCGGAATTGCCAGCAATCTGCAATCTGGTCGTAGGTCCGAGCTGCTGGACGTCCAACGCTGTTTTTGCCAATTGGTGGTCTCAACGCGATAACCTTTGATAGCCCCTAATTATGAAGGATTGCTTTATTAGCTAAGGCTTAGCTGCCACACTCAAAGTGTGTTCCGCGGAACGCTAGGGTTCCACCCCTGTAGGGGTTCCTCAAGAAGTAAAGTATTTACTAAGTAAAGTAATGAATAGTAGTAACTGTTACATTGTAACCCGACATAAGTCGTTGCATGCACGCATGTATGCAACGACTTATGAACGTTGATGAAGCGAAGGTGATCTGTCAGGTTGGCAAGTGGCAGTCCCTGGTCTCTGCCTACCCCTCTGGGATACAGGCGTGATGGTATGTATGTACGTATGTTACATTGTACTTTTATTATGCTTATTAATAAAGAATACATTTTTTTAAACCATTGTTTTATCAAATGGGTTCCGTGAAGTATTTCGCTTTCCAAAAAGGTTCCGTCACCAAAAAAGTTTGAGAACCGCTGAGCTAAGCCAAGGCACACCCTAGGCCACAATTGCTGCTGCTGCCTGCTGAATTTTATAAAGCAGATACATTTAGGTTTAATTAAAGATTTTTTTACCTGTCGGATTTTTTATTAATTTTTTTTATTGCGGCGAAACGAATAACCCATAATAAGCCTACATGGGCCGAGTATCATATAATACTACAATCTGTAGTTTAATACGACAATTAAAGGTACATTGCGTAGCAGAGTTTACTAGTTAATCTGTTCTTTAATCGACTTTGCAATGTACATGGATTGTCATGATAAATCATGCATTGTAGTTCTAAGGAATAGACTCCTGGGGTTAAACAAATTTAAAAAATGTACACGTAACCTTTTGCACGCCAAAAAGTAGATACTCTTTTTGTAGAATATAGCTAAATTAAGTAAGCAAACCATTACAAAATGTTGTCTCCATTTACAAACATCATGTCACAAGTCTTTGAACTTGGATGTTCCGTGTGTTTAACAATAAATTGAAACAAAAGAATAATTTGACAGTTATTCACCTCACCGGTCTATTGAATTTAGCTAACAAGTTTGGAATAGCATTAGCTAAGTCAGTTCTTGTCGATCATTATCTGTAGACTAGACTCGTTGTCTATGTCTAGTCTTCAACCGTTGCTATCTAAAAACAATGTGCCGCGCCTCAACGAAGTGCAGAGACAAGACAGCAAAAAAGTATCAATAAGCAACTGAGCGAATTCATTGCACTTTTTTTATGACCGAGTCATCTCAGACTACTAGACGAGTCATTCATTCAAGGCAATTACCAGATACATACTCGTATAAACTGCGTCGCTCAAAAAATAAGTAGGTATGTAGGGAATTTGAAAAAACATCTGAAATAGACTTCTCATCGAGATAAAGAGAGAGAGAGAGAGATTACGATTAGAGATTATGAGGAGCTGAAAAAGAACCGGCCAAATGCGTACCAAAACACGCCAAATGAATGTTTCTGTAAGGTTTTTTAAAAGAACATTTTTAGTAAAATGTTATAAGTCAGTCCCCTCATTGATCAAATCAAACATCAAATAAAAATTGTTCACTAATAGGATAAATAAAAAAATCCGATTCTAATTTCCAATTACGAAACTCAAACAAAGGTAAATAAAAGTGCATTATGGTACATTCTGTAAACATTTTTTAGAATTTTTAAGCAACAAAAAAATATATTTAAAAACACAAATTCAACAGCAAAAAAGTCGTAAATGCATCTGGTTAATTTTAAGCCGCTCCAGCCAAGAGTTAACGTTCAATTTATTAAAGGTACCTAAGTTGGTACCGTCATGCACGCCTGCTGATTCTGCTGAATTTTAAAATTCAATGGATTGTTCGCATAAGACGTTTTATTAGTTTTTTCTTTAAAGCTTTTTGGTGTCTTTTCTGGAACATGAAAAGTTGGAAAAATATCCATAGTATTATATGTAGGTATTGTAATACTACCTTGCCAAGTGCCAGACGGGTCATTCCAGACAATACCCACACGTATACGTATTTAGAATTTAGAGGTCATATTCGTTTAAATTATTACTGCGTTTTAGTGCCTTAATGTTCTAAAGTCAGTTTTATTTTTTTATTTAACGATTTTTCGTGAATAACATTGCCTTAGAAACAACGCGTCCCCAACGAGGATATTCAGAAACTAATCACCAGCTACGTGACGGTACCTTAGATATTGATCTTAGGTGTTCTTTAGCTGGTCTTCATCTGACTCTTAATTTTTCTAGTGTATCAGTGATAATGATACTTTACATTAGGTGCAAGTGTTCTCGAGCTGGTCACCATCAGACTTCCAAATCTTTGGCTGCCGAAAGTGACAGTAAAATCAAATAGGTATTTGTTAAATGATAGAATGAATTAAATATGAATTAGCTTCGAATTCAAAACCTCCTCATAAAATTCAATAAATAAATATAGGCTATAGAAACAACCACAACTATATTCTATTCTAATCTATGCAGATGAAGAAGTGTGTTTTTTTACAGACTACCGAGAGTACTTTATACTCTAAGGAACATTTTGGCGTTTTTTATTATTCATAAATATGAAATCTTCACGTGTAAAACGAACGTTTTTTGTAGAATGTTTACTTTCCGTACGAGTGCCAACATGCACCGATTTCATAAAACTTCAATGCAGTTTATTATGACATTTCGGTGTGCAAACATTGCGTAGCCGAGACTTCCTGTCTGTCAATCTTAGTGGGTTGGTCAATTGTGCAATGGACATCAAATTATAGTAGTAAACCAAGATTTGTAGTTCAACATTACAGGCACCAAGGCTTCAATGCCAGTCTGACCGTTCCGTCTGTCCTACCTTCAAAGAGTTTTATCTTTGGAACGATAATAGGTAGTACATAGGCAGATTAAAAAATATAGACTCGTATATAGTGAATTAAGATCAGATCTTTCAACCATGTTAATAGTGGGTTTAGGGCTCACGACCGAGAAACCAGGATCACCGATCTGGGACGAGATAATAGAAGTTATGTCAAAATAGCCGTTTTTGTCCAGTCTTAGGTTTTTTTGCCTTAGGTTTACGGTCATGGGTCTTAAAAATCAATATTAATATTATTGAGGGATTGATCAACAATTTACGCAAAAGCGAGCTCTAAAAAAGAAATTAGTTTTCACTAATTTCATTATTTTAGTTTTTGCTAATTCTACTGCGCTGGTGGCGCATGGAGCCCCTTAATTTAATGTCGTCTTATTTAGGTAAATAAAATTCACTTAGTAGACAAAGACTTACTTAGGTGAGGCGTAGGCGTCCCGATGAAATTCTGGAATCGATCAGGTATCATTTGCATGCTGATCGCAGACTGATTAATACAGCCGTACTGTCGTTTTACCTGTTTGGACATCTTGAACGTCGGCAAGAAGTTTTCGAACTGGCTTAGTGTCTGGCAGGTGGTAGGTATGTAGGGTTGGCCTGCGCGGCCGCTGCACCTTGTGACGGAACTGGTCGTCGGTCGCTGCGGGGGTGCGACGGGGGCAGCGGGACGAGGCGCGGGGCGCCGTCTAGGGCTGCCATCATTCGAGCCTGACCCAGAGTCTACGGGTTTAAATGAGTCAGGGCTCTGGATGAACATTGTAATCCCTCAGATCAGGAGTATATTTTTGTTTGCCTATTTAGAGCAAGTAAATAAAAATACACTAACTCACACTTAAATACATAAACTACAACTCTAAAGTATGTACTTATTTAAATTGAAACGTGTTTTTAAATGTTTCTGGATTCATCTGACATCATCATCTACCCATTTTGTCCCCACCGAGGGAGGTACAGGCGATATTTATTGTTTTTAACGTATAATCCCACACAACTAATGCATTGTTGGATTCCCTGAAGACATCGTACAAAGCAGTTGGACCAGTCCTCCTTTGGAACGTCGTAAAACGTGTGCACCTTATGTTTGTTTTTAATTTTATAGAATCAAACATAACTCGCAACGAACAGCCAGAACTCGGGTGCTAGGTCCAGTCTGTAAAGCGGATGTGTCATGCATGAGTTCCACGATTGATGCCTTCAAACAAGCTTTCGTTACCTTACCGGAATGTGAGGATGCGTTATCGTGATGAAGACGGACATTGCTTCGAGGGCACTTTTCGCGAACTTTTTTATAAGACTCTGGGCAAGTAAGTGTTCACGTACCAGTCTGCAGCCGCTCTCCTTTGATCTTCAAGTAATAGGTACTGTCCTGTAATATGCTGATTTGCGGAAAAATTACGCAAACTTTTGCTTGCTTCGGCTTTTCCCTTTGCCGAAATCTTCAAACGGAAAGTTCCACTCTGCGGGTTCAAAGCAGTACAACCAGGTTTTGTCACCTGTCACCGTATAGTAGACAGCTAGTGACTGTCCACCGTTAATATTTACGGCATCACTAGACACTGGTCCTCCGTTAAGTCACGTAGTGCATCCAGTGCAAAGCTTCCGAACCTTCAAATACCCATGCAAAAGATTTTCCCATTGGTTCATTCCAATGACAAACAAAGCATGAATTGCTAACAAATATGTTTTTGTCAGTTTCTACCGCCTTAAGATTCTATATATAAGATATACGCGATTACCTAAGCACTGATTTGCGTGTAAGGCTCCGTGAATCTTTGATATTATCAAGATTAAACTACTGTGACGTCGTCTATGATGGCTGTATTCTTGGTAGGACAAAGAGGTTGATCCAACGTGTGCAAAACGCATGTGCACGTTTCTGTTTCAAAATCCCTCCCAGATCCCACGTCAGCCCATACTTGGACGCAGCAAAGCTCCTGAATATGGAAGCTCGTCGACATTTACACCTTGCGAAATTACTTTTTGGTGTAATACGCACAAAAACTCCAAACTATCTGTTCGCAAAACTTAAGTGGTCCACCAGACAGCGGTATGTGCATAAAGACCGAATCCTGACACCGGCGAATCGGACTACGGCGTTTCGCGGCAGTTTCAGATTTGCGGCGTCCAAGTGTTGGAACGACATTCCTCCTCCAATCCGTGAAGCGTCCAGTAGATAGCTTTTGGGCGCAAGCTCAGAGCGTATTTGCTGGAGCTTCAGAAACCGCTGCTCCACTCCCTTCCAACCTCTCGCCGCAAAAACAGACACAAGTCTGTAATCGCATAGTAGGGTTGTGCAACATTGTTTATGTCTATATATCTTGTGTTCTTTTTATATTTAAGTATATACATGTGTGCGAATTTATTATATCTAATTACATTTATCTCAATATAATTATTAGAGCTAGTTATTTATTTATGTATAATTTTATTTGTATATTATTGTAGCTTATTCTATCTATAAGGAGCGGTGGTAGCTCAGTGGGTAGAACCATAGACTGGCAAGCGAGAGCCCCAGGTTCGATCCCGAGTGCGGGCATGTACCAATGACTTTGTTTAATTTCAAAGTTACGTACATTTGCGACTTTGTAGTCGCAATAACACACGCTAACGGTGAAGGAAAACATTGTGAGGAAACCCGCAGCTTGGTTGGCTCCGCACGTATTGACTAGTCTTTCCTGTGGGCTAGGCCGACTAGGCTGTCAGGATGGTATAGGTGTAGGTATAAAAACCATGACCCAGGCACTACAGCGTCGGAGTGGTCCCTTCACCCATCTAGTGTGAGTAAAGATACCACTGGACGCTGTATAAATCATCTCATTAAGTAGATGCAAAAAGGCCAATATTATTATTATTATTCTATCACGTAGTTATCTATCTCATAGTCTATCAAGTATTTAAGTATATTTTCATACTGTATTTATAATACGTTTTCTATTCATACGGGTATTATTCTATATAACATATAAGTATTCTACTCTATACGGTATTATTAATTCTTTAGTATTGTTATTGCCCATAATTATATCGCACCGCAGTCTGTGACGCTCGTGGGGTAGCACATGGCACTGACTGAAAATCAGCGCTGAAGGCTTGTCCATCAGCATATTGCTGAGTCAGTTACCATTTATAGCAGCAGTGATACGCCGTGACCTTTCATTTTTCTTCGTTCTTTTTGTTTTTTGTGAATGTTATGTTCAGTAATATGTTTTAAATTTGTTACTGTGGCGTGTGAACTGTTTCTATAATAAATGTTTTTCTTCTTCATTTCTAGTTTCAATAAGTTATACGGTGTCAATATTGGATTGACACCGCAGTCGCCGGCGACCCTCAGGTACTTGATATGGTTACTGTATGTTTTTTTTTTCAATTTCTCAAAATGGCCCCTTTGTTTTATTTAAAATATCTTCAACATTAATGTTCTTCGGTGAAAATAAAATCAATGCGCGAAAGGGTTAAGCGATATTGCCGACATTCCGGAGCCTGAGTTTTTTTGAGGTGGCAGCCCTAGCGTCGCCCCGGCCGCGGGCCGCGGGCTCATCGACCTCGCGCCTCCGCTGCGGCGCGGCGCCTGCACATGGCAAAAACACCAAACCCGAATTTCGGCAGTCGCGATCTCTCCCGCTCGCCGCCGCCGGAGCTGGGTCGCGGGCGCTATCCGGCTATAATATATAATCGGCACGCGTCCACGCGACGCCAACCGCGCCTCGCCGCCGTGACCTCGCCCCCGAACAGCCGGGCGCGGGCCCAGATAAGCAACTCAACCGAGCC
The DNA here is from genome assembly GCA_934045075.1 of Yponomeuta sedellus. Lineage (NCBI taxonomy): Eukaryota > Metazoa > Arthropoda > Insecta > Lepidoptera > Yponomeutidae > Yponomeuta > Yponomeuta sedellus. The sequence continues at coordinate 9,876,369 of OW203731.1, forward strand.
GTGCGTCAAGACGCCCGTGTTACTTGTCATTGTCACCGTACCCCTACAAACAAATTAGGTGCGGCATGACCAAATGTTCTTAGACCCTTGGGTAAACATGAGTGAACATGAATAACATGATTGGGGCGGACCCATCCTCCGTAGCATGGTCATTGTTGTATAATAGTACTTGTTTACTAGTACTGGCTTAGGTAAAATTGTAGATTTCGGCATGCGCAATTGTAGTGTCACAAAGTAACACTTCTATGAATACTTATGAACTTACCTACAGTCCAGGCTAGATCTGTCAGCATAACAACAGAGTCTACAAAGAAACTTGGTTTAACTGACACGTGTTACTTGTAGCAATACTGAAGATGCTGTACAATGATACTGATTAAATCAGGATCGAAGGTTAACACTGTAGTTATGCTGGCAGATCTAGCCCGGACTGCAGGTATCATATTCATATAAGTGTATTCTTATTGCAAGTGGCTTTATTATCGACGTAGACAGAAGAAATAGTTTCAGGCTACGCGTTATTTGAATAACACGTTGTATGGGGGCCAAAGTCTAAAGCCTTGAACTCTACGCGACTAACCGCGCCGCTCGGGCGTCCCACCCAATACGTATATTCTAATTTCCTAGTTGATTATCCATTGTTAGCTTTCTGTCAGACTAGAACCACCTAAGTGGTTCAAGCATGCGCAAAATAAAAACTACACCTTCGCCTTTTAGATTTATACAGTCTATAGATTGTAACTAAATATTCATTACATCCAAAAATGGGGGATTCTACTCGTCAACACCAACAAATCTTAAAAACCTATATAGGGGCTAAATATTCCAGCGATGCCGGGATTCGAACCCGCGACCTCTGGCTATCCGTGCCAGATAAACCAACCAACAAATCTACCTACATCGGGAAAACTTCGGAATCGCGAAACAATATCAGCTGTTCCATACATTTTAATGCCGTAGGTGGTGTCTTGCCTACGGAAGTGCTTAGGTTTGTATGTTCATAAAACATTTTATAATTATCTCGACATCACTCGCTGAAAAGCTATCAGAAAATTTCCAAAATAACTAAATAACGTTGGGGCACACGACGTCATCATCGGCTTTGTATTTAATTACCGCTTGTTGAGTAATCCAACTCTCTTCTTCTTGACTCCGAAATCTCTAAAAATATGTACGAAACATAATTAGGTAAGAACCTTATGAGCCTGCTAAGGACTCGTTTTACTGTTCAATCTAATTAGGGTGTTTCAGGCAATTGTATCGCATTTTATAAGCTTTGTTCTTACAATACTGACCACGTATTTTTTTAAAAACCTATTTAGAGGCTAAAAATTCCACCCATGCCGGGACGTATTTTTTTATCCAGTAATTTTACAGACGGAGAGACAAATACATACGACAGTGATGTTTATAATTATTTCATGTACGGAACATTGAAACGAATAATTCTGTTAGTGAAAACCTATAGTTTAAAAGTATGTATGACAAAAAAGTTGTGTTCTTTCTTCGACGACTATTAGAGGCATTTGTGTGGCATAAGCACAAGAGATGACAGTTGTCAAATTACCTATTTTGCTGGTTCTTATTAACAAGTACTGGCTCGAAATGAATGGCAGGGAAATATCAGACGGACAGATGACAACCTCGGTCGTCTAGGTCACGCTGTATTACACACGCGCCCATTTGCAATCAAATTGAATCATACAAAATTTCCATTAGTTGCACTTTGCACTTGATATTCAATACGATTCCGGATTTTTGTGCTAAATCTCGAGTTAGGAAGTTATTTTTTTCGGGATTTCTGTTTAGCGTATTTAAATTGCGCCATAATTGGGGGGAGGTAATGCCCCTTATTCCCACAACCTTGCGCTATGGCGCTTAACAATCATTTTAATGTAGTATTAAATAATAACAGGAAACGTATTCATACCACCTGGACCTAGATTCTTCTAACAAATAGTATTTAATTTTTACTAATAGGAATTAATTGTTCAGAACAGTGGTATGAGAACTCGTCTCTTTATTAACAAATGTTAATTATTTATTTATTAATCTGTCACTAATTATATATATTCTACGCTTACTAAAGTTTTTCGCTCTAACAGGTAGTAGAGTAAAATGACAAAAAGGGAAAGACTGGTTTTAAACATTCTTGCTCAAACTCGCATGAAAATAAGGTTGGAGACGGTTTGAGTGTGTTCCGAAATTATTTATATAGTCGTATTAAAACATAAACTTCTTGAGAGATCACTATTGTGTCAAGATACTGATAACAGAGGATCCGGTTTCGGTACCCAATTATTTTTTTAAACATAAACAGAGAGTATTGTAAAGAGGTTCGAAATTTCACTGGTGCCGATGAGTCACCCAGTTGGCAGAGCGCTGGCACGGTTAGCCAGAGGTCGCGGGTTCGAGTCCCGGCACGGGTGGAATTTTTAGGCTCTAAATAGGTTTTTAAAATATTTATTTAAAGTCAATGGTTTTTTTATGATTAAAGTATGTACCGATTTTAAAGCTAATTTATTTATATTTACTATACGTAAAATTATAGACCAAACTATTTATGTATTTCAAACATCAGTTAGGTATTAGATAAGTTGAAAAACGCTATTTTATGTAAAGAACATTTAATCTTACTCTCTGTAATTATGTTTTGTTTGTTTTTTCCTGGTGTACAATAAAGAATATTCTTGTCTTATCTTATCTGCTCAATAAACATTTTTCATTTCATTTTCATTCATTCATTTCATCTTACTCCTTAAAATATTATACCCAGGGTTTACAGGGTGCCACACTTGAGAAACCGTTCAGCTGTTGATGCGTTGCGTGCATGACTCAACTGACAAAAATCTAAATACACAAACGTGCAAGCTTTCATGTAATAGGATTATTAAGATAAAAACATCTGCCTCCAAAAAAATTATGATCATATTGTGTCACTTGGCTTACATGCCCCATTAATTACGCCGAAGTGCAAGTATGTTATTCTTGGCTGCACAATAATTGTTTAGTCTAGAGTGAGGTGCTATGTGAAAGTATTGCAGCCGATTGCAACGAACGACGCACCGCTATTGCAACTATACCGTTTAAAAAGATAAACCGGTAATCGAAACACAGTGCATGGCCGGCGGCGGGCGGTGCGCGGGCGGCGGGGAGGCCTGTCTAGACGCTACGTCACGCGGCCTCGCGATAGCGCGTCGGTAAACAACAATGTGCACTGACCGAATATGGCATCCCGCCACGCCGTGCTTGTGTTCTGTGGCCGTGCTGCGGTCACCCTCGGCACCACTCCCATGGCCTTCTTCAGAGTTTTCCCTCTGGACTGACTCTTCCTATGTAGGTATGCACGGTTAATTAAAGGAAGGCAGTGAAAAACCATTTGCCTCTTGCTCACATAATATAGACGGCATTATCGTATGACAGGCAAATGGTTGCTCCGCCCCTAACTTTAATTAACAGACTGATAACTTTCATAAGAACAGATCGCCTGTCTATAATACTTTCTATACGTGTAGAAGAGCTACAGTGTTTATAGCTGTGATTTACGGAACTACCTAATATGGGAAATCTTTCTGGGGTAATACATTGATTGGGTCGATAAAATGTGTCATTGAAAAGTGGAAAAAACACTGACTCATTCAATCATCACGAAATCTCCACTCAAAAACTTCAAACTTCGGTAGAGCCAACATATTTTTCCCTAATTGTTAATAAGAATAAATTAATGTTTGTGCTTTGTGGTGTACTCGTAGAAGATTACAAGCGACAGAACATCGAACTTTTGTTTAAATATTCATCTTCATTAAAGATGTTGATAATATGATAGATTCATAGGTGTGCACCTTTATTGAGGACGCCTCCACTGTGTTAGGGTATCAAAACATTATGTTACACTAAAAATGTAGAGCACAAGTAAAAAAGGGCGTAAAGAAAAGCAAGTACTAACATTTCGTAAAGATCAGCAGACATTTTTTTATGATTCTCGTGATAAGTTCTTTTGAATTTGATGAAAAGAATAACCCACTCAAGTTCTACTAGACCTTTCTGGATACGGTACGGGGTACCGTACACGCAAATTAAAATATATAATAATGCAGTACATGCGTCCTATGTGTATAAGTGCTTTGCCTTGACACACAGGCGTCCTCAGTTGGGTTGACGCACCACAAGTGATTTGGCAATTTCAACGGCATCGCGTAGATTTTTATTTTTTTTTATTTTTCTTATTTATGTAGGTACATACATAAGAAAATGTCACGCCTGTATTCCGGAGGGGAAGGCCGAGAAAAGGTTTGCCACTATCCTGATAAATCTCTTCCACTTCAACATTAATCAATAATTCCTCTTGCGTACCTGTTTTGTAATTATTCAGACCACTTTTTTGGCGTCATTTTGTAGGTACGTAAGTTGTACTTAATTTTGTCTAAAAATATTCTACTCGAAAGTAAGATAAAGCAAAGATAAACAACGAAAATGAAGTTACATACCTGTTAGGCAGATTACATTCGCATAAAATTATAATTAAGTTTAAACATGGAACTTGTCAACAGCTGTAGCAGGCGGCAATCAAATGTTGCAATCTATTTAAGATGGGATTTATTGTAATTTTTAACATTCACTTCATGCTCATTTACGTCCAACTTGTAAATATGTTATAAGTTGATATAAATTGGGCAATTCAGAACCAAACGAGGTAAGTGAGCATTGTATTCCCGGTCGCGGACAATTTAACATGGTTCGTTCTAGCCTGTTACAAGATACGTTTGAATATACTTAGATACGCAAGTTACAAATTACATGTGCTCTGGGCTAGTTTCTAGGATGTACACAATGATAAGGCGATAGAGTTCGCTCTCCTCTCTCGCTCGTTTATTGACCACTTTTCGTAATTATAAGGTATATTAGCACGCGATTTAATGCAGATATGAGAAAAGAAGTATAAAGTTCGGAACGTTGTCTACGGCGGTCAGGGCCCTCTTCTCGAGGGCCTTTTTATCAATGTCCGCAACTACGGATAGGTCAATGGGTGGCCTTCTAGGCGGTGGTCATCGCTGGGACTTACAAGTGGTTTTCTTCCGTCTGTATTGGCCATGGACTCAACTAGGCTTTGGGGGGACAAGCTTGGCGCCACCAGCCGCGCCGCGAAGGCTGCCAGCTCCTCCCATTTGTTGTCCCTCGCGATCGTTCATTCCTCACGTAGGAAGGCGCGCCGAGTGATGATGGTGCGTAGGGAAAGGTTCTCCTGCGATAAAAGCCGCTTCTGGTTTGACTCCAAGACGTGAGACGCGAGCGTCCGTAGACCCTCTATAAGTTTTGTAGACCCCGAGCTTCTTTCGCTGAGGGAGGCGGGAGAAGATTGGACTCAGCTTCGCTCGTGCCACCTTTACGTGAGTCCACGGTCCATGCTGACCCTTAGGTATTTCACCGGGCTCTGCCATTTGACGGGCCGTCGCGATAGAAACATAGCGATAGTTGCAAGACTCGCGCCGCTCCCCGCTTCGTTCGTCAATGCGGGTAGAAGACACGGTTGGGCGGATGAGAAAAATGCGCCTATTTACTGCCTCCCGACATGGAATTTTACGATAAAAATAAGTGCTCAACTGACTGATAGCCATGGCAACGATTTGGCAGACAGTTCGTATGAGGTCATTCTCTGCTCCATCAACAGCTATACGTAACGCATATTGATAATTTTCAGGGTTCCGTAATCAACAAGAAAAACTTATTGTTTCGCCATGTCCGTGTCCGTCCGTCTGTGTATCTGTCTGTCCGCAGCTCAGCGTAGCGACGATAAGTACTTTCAGCTTTCTAGCTGAAATTTTACATATATACTTATTAATGACGCCGACAAAATGGTAGGGTAAGATATTTAAAATAATTTTTAGGTTTATATATTAAAATAAGGTAATAATAATAATAAAATAATAAAATCTTTATTCAATAAGCAGCGGTTACAGTTTACACGTCATTGGGGCTCTGTACTAAGTCGAAACCTGTGTTACAGATACCCCGCTCTTCCTTATTATTACATTGTTAAGCTTAATGAGTAAAGTACATTCTAAATTTTGTATAGTATTTAGATATAGTATTTAGGTAAAGTGTAATTTACCTTTAATTACTTTAATTCCCGATTTAAGTTAAGTACGTTTAACTTGATAAATAATCGTGATAAGACCCGTTTCATACATAACTATGAGCATCACGAATCATTAAGAAATATTATTTTGAATATTAGGGTACCTCTACACATAAATTAAGGATATCATTACGTACCTTACCTACACCATAGTGTAGGGTATCCTTCGATTTGTCGTTTAAAATATTGTTGGGGCAGTAAAACCATCCTTCTGTCTATAGAAGCAACAGTGCACTAAAAATAGAAATAGAAAGCGTCTATTGACATATTAAGAGAAAGGGTCGAGGCGAGGTGCATGAAAGGAGTCTCCTCGAACGATGTATTGCATGAGTCCGTACGTCTGGCGCACCCTGGGCAACGATCAGCGAGTCCCTTATGAAATCATTTCAACACGATTGGCTTGCCATGGGCACGCTACAAGAGGGTCGGTAGCACATATACGAATTTTATAGGAAATCTATCACAGCTAAGAAAGCTTTACTAGTAAACGAGTAGATACAAATTTATAAAACTAAAACTTTGTACAAATTCCATTGCAAAATTAGGTTGATGAGATTGTTAGTTTTGTAAAGCCGGTAACTTAACCTCCTTCTACGGAATCCTACACTGGGCGTGGCACGACACGCACTTGGCCAGGTTTTAATTCTATCATGTAGGTTAGGGCAGTAATATTAAAAATTCAGGAATACATTTTTATGTCCGATACAAGTCTATCAAACGTTTGTATAGGTAATATTTTTAATGGCGACCTATTTTCATACATAGTTAAGAAAGGGTACTTAATGTAATGATTTAACTACAGTAGACGCAATAATGGATTTTTGATTTTCGCATAGGTCAAGGGTTCGATTTCATCCAGACTATCGGACTTTGTCTTGTACTAATGACTACAGGAAGGGTTATTTCCGTGTGCTGATTTAAAATTGGGATCATGGTCAGATTTGGGTCAAATTTGGCCGACAAATAGATCTTGACGTGGACAGTAGTGCCTTTCAAAATCCAATGCAAACGGAGTAGCGCCCGAAGTATATACTTAGTTTTGATTTAATTCTCGAGCTACACATGCTCATATTTTAAACATATCTTCATTGAGTTCATTACAATTCAAAACAAGTTATAAATTGCGTCCGGGAAAGCAACTCGTGCCCTCACCGACCTTGCTCTAAGCGAATACGATTTATGGTCAACGTCGCAAACACGAAGAAAGTTTCTTTATTGCTTAATTTAATTACAAGTGCCGCTACCTAGCTAAACCTGTATGAGATAGTAGAAGCGTCAGATTAGGATGGAAATTATACTTAGGTATGGATGGGTGACCTTCTATTTGTTCTATTTGACTTAACGCTAGTGGCATCTTTCCGAGCGGTTCCTTGCTTCGCAAAACACGTTAAGCAGTTGGTGCCGGCTGGCGTCGATAGATGGCAGTCGATAGAGGCAGTCGTTAAACCAAGTCAGAGGCCTTAGGGTGACTTGAAGACATCTGTAAGACAGTAAGACCAGCCACTAGTCTTGCAAGCCTCCACCAATCCAGACTTGGCCCCCGTAGTAGAGTATGGCCTATACCTTTCTCAGGGAAGAGACATAATGGGTTGGTGATGATAATGATGGAATGTATAAGATAAGGTATACGTACTACTGTTCGTGACTTTATCCGTTGAGAAAATTATAAAACTTCCGCCTTCATCAATCAACGAAAGAGTTTTTAAGAGATTCATGATCTTTAAAGCATAACAAAATTAAACGGACGTAACTCTACGTAACGCAATAAGTGGTTTTATGACTTTTGAAACTAGGGATTCTCATTTAATTATATTTTGATACTACAAAACACGTGATTTTTCTGGGACCACGCCCGCTGCCGATGGTGACGCAACTTCGCACGTCGCAAAAATTTGTTGCAGATGGTCACTCTGTTTCTTTTTTCCCCAGTGCTATAAGCGAATAAATATCGGCCAAGTGCACCTGGGAACCTACACCGATTGCGTGACGGGTTTTCATTCCGTTCGGGACCCTTATCACAGTTGGCCGGCTTTTAAATGGGTATTATACTAGATTCGGCACGGAATAAAAATTTCGGGTCTCAATTTTTAAGGTTCCAACATCCGGGCTTAGCACGTAGAAATTTAGCATAGATACACATATTATTTATTTCGCACACAAAACAATAGGATAAAATCTTGGTTTTTTTAGGATACCTCCGCTACATCTAAATTAGGGATGCACTTTTTTCTCACCTACATCATAGTGTAAGGTATCGTTGGATTGGTTGTTTAAATATATTATGAGTATATTCGATTCTTCGAGTATTGTTCCTATTGCGAAATATTACGCTTTAAAGTTGGTAAAACGCAAGTTTTTGCTAGAGTAGGGCGTCTCCCACACCCTCTCCCGGTCAAATGGTAGATTATAAAAAAGTGAAAGAATTCGGAGCAGTAAGTAGCACATATAATGAACTTCAAAGCAAAACTATCACAGCTAAGTAGGCCTTACGAAAACGAGTAGCTAATAGGCGACAGACTTATAAAGTTAAAGGATAACTTCGTAAAAACTCCAATGAAAATTACTTTCATGAAGTTCTGGGAAGCAGATAAAAACTCCTTTTTTTTCATAACCCTACTGCACGTGGCTCGACGCGCACTTGGCCAGTTTCACAGTGCAGAAACCACAAAAAATAATTATTAATTTTTACTGTGTATTTTTGTTTTTGTGAGGAAATCTGAGTGTCTGAGGTGTTCAAATATCTCAGTGCTTGAAATAGCCAAGCCACGTTGGGCACGTCTGGTATTTAAGCCCATACTCTCTCTCACGCTCTCTCTCTCTCTGAGAGAAGGCCGGACACATAAAAAAACTCAATTGTAAAAATATAATACATTACTTAGATTTAAGAATCATGGTTGTAATATTTTTCTGGTTGTGCAATAAAGTGTTCTCTATCTATCTATCTGTCTGTCTGTCTGTCTGTCTGTCTGTCTGTCTGTCTGTCTGTCTGTCTGTCTGTCTGTCTGTCTGTCTGTCTGTCTGTCTGTCTGTCTGTCTGTCTGTCTGTCTGTCTGTCTGTCTGTCTGTCTGTCTGTCTGTCTGTCTGTCTGTCTGTCTGTCTGTCTGTCTGTCTGTCTGTCTGTCTGTCTGTCTGTCTGTCTGTCTGTCTGTCTGTCTGTCTGTCTGTCTGTCTGTCTGTCTGTCTGTCTGTCTGTCTGTCTGTCTGTCTGTCTGTCTGTCTGTCTGTCTGTCTGTCTGTCTGTCTGTCTGTCTGTCTGTCTGTCTGTCTGTCTGTCTGTCTGTCTGTCTGTCTGTCTGTCTGTCTGTCTGTCTGTCTGTCTGTCTGTCTGTCTGTCTGTCTGTCTGTCTGTCTGTCTGTCTGTCTGTCTGTCTGTCTGTCTGTCTGTCTGTCTGTCTGTCTGTCTGTCTGTCTGTCTGTCTGTCTGTCTGTCTGTCTGTCTGTCTGTCTGTCTGTCTGTCTGTCTGTCTGTCTGTCTGTCTGTCTGTCTGTCTGTCTGTCTGTCTGTCTGTCTGTCTGTCTGTCTGTCTGTCTGTCTGTCTGTCTGTCTGTCTGTCTGTCTGTCTGTCTGTCTGTCTGTCTGTCTGTCTGTCTGTCTGTCTGTCTGTCTGTCTGTCTGTCTGTCTGTCTGTCTGTCTGTCTGTCTGTCTGTCTGTCTGTCTGTCTGTCTGTCTGTCTGTCTGTCTGTCTGTCTGTCTGTCTGTCTGTCTGTCTGTCTGTCTGTCTGTCTGTCTGTCTGTCTGTCTGTCTGTCTGTCTGTCTGTCTGTCTGTCTGTCTGTCTGTCTGTCTGTCTGTCTGTCTGTCTGTCTGTCTGTCTGTCTGTCTGTCTGTCTGTCTGTCTGTCTGTCTGTCTGTCTGTCTGTCTGTCTGTCTGTCTGTCTGTCTGTCTGTCTGTCTGTCTGTCTGTCTGTCTGTCTGTCTGTCTGTCTGTCTGTCTGTCTGTCTGTCTGTCTGTCTGTCTGTCTGTCTGTCTGTCTGTCTGTCTGTCTGTCTGTCTGTCTGTCTGTCTGTCTGTCTGTCTGTCTGTCTGTCTGTCTGTCTGTCTGTCTGTCTGTCTGTCTGTCTGTCTGTCTGTCTGTCTGTCTGTCTGTCTGTCTGTCTGTCTGTCTGTCTGTCTGTCTGTCTGTCTGTCTGTCTGTCTGTCTGTCTGTCTGTCTGTCTGTCTGTCTGTCTGTCTGTCTGTCTGTCTGTCTGTCTGTCTGTCTGTCTGTCTGTCTGTCTGTCTGTCTGTCTGTCTGTCTGTCTGTCTGTCTGTCTGTCTGTCTGTCTGTCTGTCTGTCTGTCTGTCTGTCTGTCTGTCTGTCTGTCTGTCTGTCTGTCTGTCTGTCTGTCTGTCTGTCTGTCTGTCTGTCTGTCTGTCTGTCTGTCTGTCTGTCTGTCTGTCTGTCTGTCTGTCTGTCTGTCTGTCTGTCTGTCTGTCTGTCTGTCTGTCTGTCTGTCTGTCTGTCTGTCTGTCTGTCTGTCTGTCTGTCTGTCTGTCTGTCTGTCTGTCTGTCTGTCTGTCTGTCTGTCTGTCTGTCTGTCTGTCTGTCTGTCTGTCTGTCTGTCTGTCTGTCTGTCTGTCTGTCTGTCTGTCTGTCTGTCTGTCTGTCTGTCTGTCTGTCTGTCTGTCTGTCTGTCTGTCTGTCTGTCTGTCTGTCTGTCTGTCTGTCTGTCTGTCTGTCTGTCTGTCTGTCTGTCTGTCTGTCTGTCTGTCTGTCTGTCTGTCTGTCTGTCTGTCTGTCTGTCTGTCTGTCTGTCTGTCTGTCTGTCTGTCTGTCTGTCTGTCTGTCTGTCTGTCTGTCTGTCTGTCTGTCTGTCTGTCTGTCTGTCTGTCTGTCTGTCTGTCTGTCTGTCTGTCTGTCTGTCTGTCTGTCTGTCTGTCTGTCTGTCTGTCTGTCTGTCTGTCTGTCTGTCTGTCTGTCTGTCTGTCTGTCTGTCTGTCTGTCTGTCTGTCTGTCTGTCTGTCTGTCTGTCTGTCTGTCTGTCTGTCTGTCTGTCTGTCTGTCTGTCTGTCTGTCTGTCTGTCTGTCTGTCTGTCTGTCTGTCTGTCTGTCTGTCTGTCTGTCTGTCTGTCTGTCTGTCTGTCTGTCTGTCTGTCTGTCTGTCTGTCTGTCTGTCTGTCTGTCTGTCTGTCTGTCTGTCTGTCTGTCTGTCTGTCTGTCTGTCTGTCTGTCTGTCTGTCTGTCTGTCTGTCTGTCTGTCTGTCTGTCTGTCTGTCTGTCTGTCTGTCTGTCTGTCTGTCTGTCTGTCTGTCTGTCTGTCTGTCTGTCTGTCTGTCTGTCTGTCTGTCTGTCTGTCTGTCTGTCTGTCTGTCTGTCTGTCTGTCTGTCTGTCTGTCTGTCTGTCTGTCTGTCTGTCTGTCTGTCTGTCTGTCTGTCTGTCTGTCTGTCTGTCTGTCTGTCTGTCTGTCTGTCTGTCTGTCTGTCTGTCTGTCTGTCTGTCTGTCTGTCTGTCTGTCTGTCTGTCTGTCTGTCTGTCTGTCTGTCTGTCTGTCTGTCTGTCTGTCTGTCTGTCTGTCTGTCTGTCTGTCTGTCTGTCTGTCTGTCTGTCTGTCTGTCTGTCTGTCTGTCTGTCTGTCTGTCTGTCTGTCTGTCTGTCTGTCTGTCTGTCTGTCTGTCTGTCTGTCTGTCTGTCTGTCTGTCTGTCTGTCTGTCTGTCTGTCTGTCTGTCTGTCTGTCTGTCTGTCTGTCTGTCTGTCTGTCTGTCTGTCTGTCTGTCTGTCTGTCTGTCTGTCTGTCTGTCTGTCTGTCTGTCTGTCTGTCTGTCTGTCTGTCTGTCTGTCTGTCTGTCTGTCTGTCTGTCTGTCTGTCTGTCTGTCTGTCTGTCTGTCTGTCTGTCTGTCTGTCTGTCTGTCTGTCTGTCTGTCTGTCTGTCTGTCTGTCTGTCTGTCTGTCTGTCTGTCTGTCTGTCTGTCTGTCTGTCTGTCTGTCTGTCTGTCTGTCTGTCTGTCTGTCTGTCTGTCTGTCTGTCTGTCTGTCTGTCTGTCTGTCTGTCTGTCTGTCTGTCTGTCTGTCTGTCTGTCTGTCTGTCTGTCTGTCTGTCTGTCTGTCTGTCTGTCTGTCTGTCTGTCTGTCTGTCTGTCTGTCTGTCTGTCTGTCTGTCTGTCTGTCTGTCTGTCTGTCTGTCTGTCTGTCTGTCTGTCTGTCTGTCTGTCTGTCTGTCTGTCTGTCTGTCTGTCTGTCTGTCTGTCTGTCTGTCTGTCTGTCTGTCTGTCTGTCTGTCTGTCTGTCTGTCTGTCTGTCTGTCTGTCTGTCTGTCTGTCTGTCTGTCTGTCTGTCTGTCTGTCTGTCTGTCTGTCTGTCTGTCTGTCTGTCTGTCTGTCTGTCTGTCTGTCTGTCTGTCTGTCTGTCTGTCTGTCTGTCTGTCTGTCTGTCTGTCTGTCTGTCTGTCTGTCTGTCTGTCTGTCTGTCTGTCTGTCTGTCTGTCTGTCTGTCTGTCTGTCTGTCTGTCTGTCTGTCTGTCTGTCTGTCTGTCTGTCTGTCTGTCTGTCTGTCTGTCTGTCTGTCTGTCTGTCTGTCTGTCTGTCTGTCTGTCTGTCTGTCTGTCTGTCTGTCTGTCTGTCTGTCTGTCTGTCTGTCTGTCTGTCTGTCTGTCTGTCTGTCTGTCTGTCTGTCTGTCTGTCTGTCTGTCTGTCTGTCTGTCTGTCTGTCTGTCTGTCTGTCTGTCTGTCTGTCTGTCTGTCTGTCTGTCTGTCTGTCTGTCTGTCTGTCTGTCTGTCTGTCTGTCTGTCTGTCTGTCTGTCTGTCTGTCTGTCTGTCTGTCTGTCTGTCTGTCTGTCTGTCTGTCTGTCTGTCTGTCTGTCTGTCTGTCTGTCTGTCTGTCTGTCTGTCTGTCTGTCTGTCTGTCTGTCTGTCTGTCTGTCTGTCTGTCTGTCTGTCTGTCTGTCTGTCTGTCTGTCTGTCTGTCTGTCTGTCTGTCTGTCTGTCTGTCTGTCTGTCTGTCTGTCTGTCTGTCTGTCTGTCTGTCTGTCTGTCTGTCTGTCTGTCTGTCTGTCTGTCTGTCTGTCTGTCTGTCTGTCTGTCTGTCTGTCTGTCTGTCTGTCTGTCTGTCTGTCTGTCTGTCTGTCTGTCTGTCTGTCTGTCTGTCTGTCTGTCTGTCTGTCTGTCTGTCTGTCTGTCTGTCTGTCTGTCTGTCTGTCTGTCTGTCTGTCTGTCTGTCTGTCTGTCTGTCTGTCTGTCTGTCTGTCTGTCTGTCTGTCTGTCTGTCTGTCTGTCTGTCTGTCTGTCTGTCTGTCTGTCTGTCTGTCTGTCTGTCTGTCTGTCTGTCTGTCTGTCTGTCTGTCTGTCTGTCTGTCTGTCTGTCTGTCTGTCTGTCTGTCTGTCTGTCTGTCTGTCTGTCTGTCTGTCTGTCTGTCTGTCTGTCTGTCTGTCTGTCTGTCTGTCTGTCTGTCTGTCTGTCTGTCTGTCTGTCTGTCTGTCTGTCTGTCTGTCTGTCTGTCTGTCTGTCTGTCTGTCTGTCTGTCTGTCTGTCTGTCTGTCTGTCTGTCTGTCTGTCTGTCTGTCTGTCTGTCTGTCTGTCTGTCTGTCTGTCTGTCTGTCTGTCTGTCTGTCTGTCTGTCTGTCTGTCTGTCTGTCTGTCTGTCTGTCTGTCTGTCTGTCTGTCTGTCTGTCTGTCTGTCTGTCTGTCTGTCTGTCTGTCTGTCTGTCTGTCTGTCTGTCTGTCTGTCTGTCTGTCTGTCTGTCTGTCTGTCTGTCTGTCTGTCTGTCTGTCTGTCTGTCTGTCTGTCTGTCTGTCTGTCTGTCTGTCTGTCTGTCTGTCTGTCTGTCTGTCTGTCTGTCTGTCTGTCTGTCTGTCTGTCTGTCTGTCTGTCTGTCTGTCTGTCTGTCTGTCTGTCTGTCTGTCTGTCTGTCTGTCTGTCTGTCTGTCTGTCTGTCTGTCTGTCTGTCTGTCTGTCTGTCTGTCTGTCTGTCTGTCTGTCTGTCTGTCTGTCTGTCTGTCTGTCTGTCTGTCTGTCTGTCTGTCTGTCTGTCTGTCTGTCTGTCTGTCTGTCTGTCTGTCTGTCTGTCTGTCTGTCTGTCTGTCTGTCTGTCTGTCTGTCTGTCTGTCTGTCTGTCTGTCTGTCTGTCTGTCTGTCTGTCTGTCTGTCTGTCTGTCTGTCTGTCTGTCTGTCTGTCTGTCTGTCTGTCTGTCTGTCTGTCTGTCTGTCTGTCTGTCTGTCTGTCTGTCTGTCTGTCTGTCTGTCTGTCTGTCTGTCTGTCTGTCTGTCTGTCTGTCTGTCTGTCTGTCTGTCTGTCTGTCTGTCTGTCTGTCTGTCTGTCTGTCTGTCTGTCTGTCTGTCTGTCTGTCTGTCTGTCTGTCTGTCTGTCTGTCTGTCTGTCTGTCTGTCTGTCTGTCTGTCTGTCTGTCTGTCTGTCTGTCTGTCTGTCTGTCTGTCTGTCTGTCTGTCTGTCTGTCTGTCTGTCTGTCTGTCTGTCTGTCTGTCTGTCTGTCTGTCTGTCTGTCTGTCTGTCTGTCTGTCTGTCTGTCTGTCTGTCTGTCTGTCTGTCTGTCTGTCTGTCTGTCTGTCTGTCTGTCTGTCTGTCTGTCTGTCTGTCTGTCTGTCTGTCTGTCTGTCTGTCTGTCTGTCTGTCTGTCTGTCTGTCTGTCTGTCTGTCTGTCTGTCTGTCTGTCTGTCTGTCTGTCTGTCTGTCTGTCTGTCTGTCTGTCTGTCTGTCTGTCTGTCTGTCTGTCTGTCTGTCTGTCTGTCTGTCTGTCTGTCTGTCTGTCTGTCTGTCTGTCTGTCTGTCTGTCTGTCTGTCTGTCTGTCTGTCTGTCTGTCTGTCTGTCTGTCTGTCTGTCTGTCTGTCTGTCTGTCTGTCTGTCTGTCTGTCTGTCTGTCTGTCTGTCTGTCTGTCTGTCTGTCTGTCTGTCTGTCTGTCTGTCTGTCTGTCTGTCTGTCTGTCTGTCTGTCTGTCTGTCTGTCTGTCTGTCTGTCTGTCTGTCTGTCTGTCTGTCTGTCTGTCTGTCTGTCTGTCTGTCTGTCTGTCTGTCTGTCTGTCTGTCTGTCTGTCTGTCTGTCTGTCTGTCTGTCTGTCTGTCTGTCTGTCTGTCTGTCTGTCTGTCTGTCTGTCTGTCTGTCTGTCTGTCTGTCTGTCTGTCTGTCTGTCTGTCTGTCTGTCTGTCTGTCTGTCTGTCTGTCTGTCTGTCTGTCTGTCTGTCTGTCTGTCTGTCTGTCTGTCTGTCTGTCTGTCTGTCTGTCTGTCTGTCTGTCTGTCTGTCTGTCTGTCTGTCTGTCTGTCTGTCTGTCTGTCTGTCTGTCTGTCTGTCTGTCTGTCTGTCTGTCTGTCTGTCTGTCTGTCTGTCTGTCTGTCTGTCTGTCTGTCTGTCTGTCTGTCTGTCTGTCTGTCTGTCTGTCTGTCTGTCTGTCTGTCTGTCTGTCTGTCTGTCTGTCTGTCTGTCTGTCTGTCTGTCTGTCTGTCTGTCTGTCTGTCTGTCTGTCTGTCTGTCTGTCTGTCTGTCTGTCTGTCTGTCTGTCTGTCTGTCTGTCTGTCTGTCTGTCTGTCTGTCTGTCTGTCTGTCTGTCTGTCTGTCTGTCTGTCTGTCTGTCTGTCTGTCTGTCTGTCTGTCTGTCTGTCTGTCTGTCTGTCTGTCTGTCTGTCTGTCTGTCTGTCTGTCTGTCTGTCTGTCTGTCTGTCTGTCTGTCTGTCTGTCTGTCTGTCTGTCTGTCTGTCTGTCTGTCTGTCTGTCTGTCTGTCTGTCTGTCTGTCTGTCTGTCTGTCTGTCTGTCTGTCTG